>WEIV01027098.1:108578-194808 GCA_013390005.1 Calyptomena viridis
CCCGCAGCCCCGCGGCCCCATTCCCCGCACCTCGCCGGAGCTTTAACCAGCGGTTTAGGAGGGAGAGGAAATTATAAAAGGACACAAAAAAGGCGTTCCCAACACGGGAGCTCCGATCAGCGGCGGGACATCCCCCGGGGGCGCCGGGCCGAGGGTACCCGGGAGGTGCCGGTGAGCTGTGGCTGCGCTGGGGCAGCTGCAGTTTTGTCCCTGTGGAAGGGTTTTAGGGCTGGTCCTAAATTCTGCCTAAACCACCCGATTTTGCTCAGACCCCCGACAACCGGGGTAGCAGCCTCCGCTCAGCCGGTTGTTTCATTCTGCCTCAGTCCTGCCCCTCTCCTCACAGCAGTGTTTTGTTCAGCAGAAGTTCATGGCACACTTGGTTTTACCCCAGATCTCCACCTGTTCTACTTCCAAAAGCTTCCATAGAGCCCTTGGGTTCTGTTCGTCTGTTGTTTGGGAGCTTTCTCCTGTCAGGATAACACAGGCCATTATTGATAAGGAAAAGCCTAACAAATCCCAGTTAAAAATCCCATTACATAAAGCACGAGAAGTTTGTCTTAGATGACACTATCTACCCAGAAGATAGGTAGAGAGGAAGGAAAAACCCACAGGCAGGAGTGGATAGTGTTTTAGTTACGCATTTAACGCTCACTGAGCTTTCACAGGAAATCTTGTGCCACAGAAGAGTTTCTTTAAGTTGAGCTTATCTGTCTTAAAAGTTACCAAGATAGCAATAGAAAGCACGAGCACCCATCCATCTTCCTGAGGCAGCTACTAAGTAATAGATGTTTTCATGTTTTTTCAGAAAAGGAAGCTACTAAGGTGTGCTTGTCCTATTATTTCCCCCAGCAATTGTAGAATAAAGCTCCTAGTTGAAGAGGCAGCTCATACACAATGAGAAACAATGGTATAGTAGTACATGAGCTCTATGAAACACTTTTAGGTTACTTAGAAATGCAGGTTTCTCTATAAACAAACTGTTACTCAACAGCTGCTGTAGTGTGTTAAACTACAGGGCTTGCTCAGATATAGCAAAATTTGAATAACCTAGCAAGCAAACTAAATTTACTTTCCAAGAAGTCTGCTTACTGTAGGCATGCATGAAAATAGCTACAACATGCTGGTTTTATGCAAGATATGTTTTGTTCTTTAGAGGAGTGGTTTATATTTCTTTCCTATCTTTTACTCAAGCATATAAAAGCTTTTTGCACAATATTCTTCCTCACCATGGCCTGTTAAATAAACACCTCAACAACATTTTTTATCTGAGGAAAGGATTAAGATATTAGTGCTTTTAGGCTTGGTCACAAATCAATATTGCTACTCAATTGGAACCAAGAAAACAAACCTTCATCCTCTAATTGTCACAGCTCTGTTTACACCTCTCTGTCTCTGAGATCTGTCAGAATCCTCCCCAAACTAGGTGCTGGAAGGCACCACAAACACTCCCAGACCAACCTTCTCCAGACAGGAACATATCCCTAGGGAAGGGGTGGGTTGGGAGGGGTTATATACCCCAGGGGCTGGGTGGGAGCAGGGCCAGGGGCCACGAGGGATTGGCCACAAGGCAAGTCCTTCCCTAGAGTTGGCCAGAGAGTCCTGGGCTGGGGCAGCATCATCCTGCACCCGGAGCTGTGGGAGCAGGGTGTGCTTTGGGTTGGTTGGGTTGCCTGTGATAATACACAGGACAGTTTGTGCACTAAATTGGGCACTCTGGATCTCTGGAATGCCCTTGAGTGGATAGTGGAGAGAAGGTTTTGAGGAGCTCCTGTTTCCCTTTGCCAGTGGGGTGAGGCAGCTCACTGCCCTGTTTGTTGACACTGTTCATCATGAAACTTCCGTGGAGCTTCTTGTGAGAATAACAAAATACACATTCTGCTGAACTGCTCAGTGTCTTTTCTACATTAGGGCTGGGCTGTGCTTTGAATTAAGATATGAACTCGATCTTACTGGCCTTCAGGTGCTGGACCTGCTCTGGGGAACTCCTAGGAAACACCTTCCCATCACCATAGTGTTTGTTAAATATCTCCAAATGGCAAATGCTGGTGTAAGAATGTTTTTTGGCCTAGATTTTCTATAAACTATGCATGTAACATCCTTATTTATAAACTGGACATAAGAGAAAAGTCTACACTTTTATCTATGAGTCAGTGGGTATCAGCAAAAATTGATTTGCTAGAAAGTCCTATAGATACAGCACAAGTTCTTTTTTTATTATTTTATTTTGGGCCACTGCCTTTTTGTGGTTTTCTAGAATTTCAGGATTATTTCTTTTTAAATGGAGGTAGTTATACAATCCTGGTTAACATAATAACCAATGCCATGATGATGAATGACAGCTGTCACTTTTGCAGTGAATTCTTCCATAGATTTACTGCAAAATTTTCGGGTTGTCATTCAAGACATGGTGCTACAGATGAGGTCTCATCTCTCTGCAGAAGCTGGAGGGGCTCTTACACCTTTCAGAATTGTGCCTTTTGTTGCCTGTTTTACTTTGATCCAAACTCTCTCCATGCTGTGTCTTTCTGTGGGAGGCAGTACCTGAAGCAGAAAAAAAATAAAACAATCCTTTAATTCCCAAACTTTCTTTTTGCTTTTTAGCGAACTAAGGAAAAATGAACACAGCAAATATTTTTCAGATTTACAATACCTTAATTGAAACAGTATCAGCCTCTCTGGAAACAATAAGATAGACTAAACTAGTTTGATCATTCTTTTGATCATTTTTCTTTTGATGAATTGCTTCTGAAGTCACCAGAACAAAATTAAAACAAAAATGTTATTTCAAATGTGGGACATCTTGTTTTACTAATCTTAATGTTGCAAGTATACTGAAGGTCTGACTCCTACAAGTGTTCCAAAATCATTCCCTACTCCCTTTCTTCCTCTTTGTTGCTCAGATTTCATTTTAAGTCATGGCTGTATTTTGAAACAGTCCAATGTGCAAGTCCTGAACGTGCTGAAGAAGGAGAGAAAAGAGTCAGAGATATTTTTTATTGGAAAACCCTAAGCAAGTAAGGTTTAAACAAAAAGTAATTTCACCTCCAAAAGTCACACTTGTCAGTTGAAGACAAAGTTTGAATTTCATTTCGAGTTTAATCCTTTTCTTGGTTCAACATAGAACAGAACTCTCTCTGATTCCTGTCATTTATGAAGGGAAGTGGAGCCTGTGTCAAATCAACTCCTGATTCTTCCCAGCCAGGCTCAAATGAGATATTTGACTGCTACTGAGTTGATAAGACTTAGCACATATACAACACTAATTCAGAAGATCTCACTTCACAGACAGTAATAAATTTACTTCACAGTCTCCCTCTGAAGCAGATATACATATCCCTATCTACAGTCTGGGGTTACTGAGGCAGAGAATGTTTATCTGGCCCAAATTTTGGCAAGTTTTTTTTCACAAGCACATACTGAAGCCAAGAAGTGTGGCTGCCAGCTCCCTTGCTGTAATTATTCTGTGCTCTCAGTGGGTCTCAAAGCAATTGACAGTATCACTTGATGCACCTTTGGAAGCCCATTTAACAGCAAATGTGCCCATGTTGCAAATTTCCAGGCAGACATCAGCTCCTCCTGAGTAGGAAGGCCGTGTGGTTCTGCTGATATCAAAACAATCAGCTCAAATCGAAGCCATTTTCTCCAAGGCAGCTGCTTTTTTTGGTTATTATCTGTTCCCCCGTGTTTCTATTCCCGGTGACAGATCAGGCTTCTGTTCTTGAGGAATTCACTCTTGGCAGCAAGAGATGTTCACACTCCCCATCATTTTTCATAGACTAATCTGTGTTGGGAATTTTCAGTAAATAACATGAAAGCATAAGTGATTGAACACTTTAGGGAAAACAGTATCATTAGGTTGATTTATTTTTCTCCCTAAAGACAGCAGCTTCTGAAACACACTTTTCTTTCCAAATGTCTATAGGTTCTGTAATTATCTGATCTTTCTGTTTGATAGTGTTTTATAAGTTCTGTAAGTAATACATCATGCTGTACAGTTTCTTATTAAATTTAAACACTGATACCTCATCCTGATACTGTGAGGTTTGGTTAAGTTATTGTGGCTTGAAATCCTTGGATTTCAAACGAGAATCTGAAGCATAATATTTTTACCTATGTAAATACACTGGCCATGTAAGACTGTTATTCAAAAGATGATTAGGTAAAGAAAAGGGTGAATGGACTCTTGTCAAGTTCTGTTTCTGCTGTTCAGAGGGATGTTTCAAACACTTGTTGATACTCAGGTCAAGCTACAAGAGTCACTCTTTGCTCAGGGCACTTCCAAGCAGAAATGAGTTTGTGGAAGTGGGAATGTATTTTTCTGATTTGAAAAGGTGCAGGCAACCCAGGCAATGAACTCATTAATTCCTATAAAATAGGGATATTCTGAGGTGAGTGGAAGATCTCTCCCCACAGCTACGGGCTAACATTGGCTGAGTTTGGCATACAGGACTTCCAGACAGTTGGCTTGTTAGGGATATATGCACTGGATTATTTGGTGAGCCCTATGTTGGGTTTCACTCTTACCCAATGATTTGGAAATATTTCTCAGGCTGAATGCAACATGATGACACCCGAACATCCCATCCAGCCATTTCCAGGTTTCACAAACTTCTCTAGGCATGAAAATCCTGAGGAGGATGGAGTGTGCTGGGAAAGTGGAAGGGGTAAACTGGCTGCACTGGGAGCCTGTGGTGTCTGATTAGAGCAACCACAGCTTCAGGCATCTCTGATTGTCTGAATACTTGACACCCTCTAACATGTTCCAGCAAAGCAGCCCCACTTCATTCTGTGCTGCAGAGTGGAACATGTCGACATGACTAATTGCCTGGGCAGACAGAAGAGAGATAAAAACAGGGAGGGCAGAGGGAGGCAGATATTCCAGTGTGGAATAGTAGTGCACAAAACTCCCAAGATGGGTCCAGAGTGTGGTGAGTCCCTGCAGGGGTAGGGATGATGGAGAGACACATCTGGAAGTGGGAATTACAGGAGTCCCTGAAACAGAGGAATTTGGGAGGGGAGCACACAAGGACCTTGTAGGGACTGGAGGGTGTGGATGCACAACTCTGCAGATCTGCACACTGCCACAGAATTCATTAACTGCTTCACCCTCATTGTGTGAAGCCTCATTGTGAAGCTGTTTTCCAAGTGTTTGCAAGACTTCTGTAATACATGTGAGGTTTTTAGTTGGTATGACATAATTCTTGCAGACATTTTATTTTGATTAATTCTGCATTTGAAAATAAGCACGAAAATCATGTTTCACGTGGCTCCAGTGCCAGTCCAGGTGCAGAAGTTGAGGGAGGTTGGTTCCTCATGTAGCCTCTTTGCTCTTGGTTTCAGCCACCCTAACACAAGATCCCAACCTATTTGGGATTAGCTGCATTCAGAATTCTTGGTTCTAAATGAAAACCCTTTTTAAACTTTGAAAAATTAAACATTCTCCTTGTTTCGTGTATCCCAATTGACACAGGGAAGACTTGCCTTATTCTCTGTGTGAAATGGCTGCAATCTGACCATTGTTAGTACCTTAAACTGGGGATGTGAGAAAAACTAAGCTGCTTCTGAGTTTAAGGTCAGTGTGTTCAGATATCAGAGAAGCCCTGAACCTGTATGTTGGTGAAGCAGTGCTGCATGCACTACTGATTGTTTTCACAAGCTCTTGTTATATTGTCCGTTATAACAGCTTTTGAATTTCTCTCAATAGGGAATATTCAGTCTTTGTAGCCAATCTTTCATCTTTTTAACGCCCTCATTGTGTTTCCTGCTTCCTAGCACTGAAGGACTTCAGGGTGGTGTTCTAAGCATGTGGATGATGTGCCTTGAACTTTAAGGAATGGTGTGTTTTGCATTCAGGATCACATTTCGGTTTGCTGGCTGAACCAGAATGTCACTGAGGGCAGTGCAGAATTCCTGCCTGCTGCCCAGCTGCCTCCCTGCACAGCTCCCTGCCCTCCAGTCCACCCCTGCTGATGATCCAGGCTCCATGGGATTAGCACAAACAGTCCAGGATGTTTTTCTTGTTCTCCTTTTGTGACTTTGGCTTCCCAGTTGCCCAGTTGTGTCATGGATAATTATGCTTTTGAAGTCCAGATCCAGAGAGAAATTCAGGCAATTAGCTTTGTTTGAATGAGAGCACAGGGCATAAGTCTTTAGTAGTTCTACTAATAAATCTGTTGGAGGGGAGTAAAAAGAATTTCTTAGCCTTTTTATTTTCAGTGACCATTTTCTCCTTAAAATCATCTTTTCTTGCCTTCACTTATACTGAAGTCGGCCTTAAAGGCAAGATACTGAGGCTCCAAGCTGCTGTGTGCAAACAGTTTTCCTCCTTCCCAATCCCAGCCCTTTGCTGGGAGCAATTTGCAAGCTTTGCTCCAGAAACTTTGTCTGATCCTCTCTTTGCAATTGCTAATTGGCCTGGCAGGGATACGAAGTGACTGAAAATAACTTCATTCCCTCGGTGTGTGCACATTGAAAGGGTCACAGAACAGAAAAGTAGGGCAGAGTCCACACTGGTGGCTTGTGCCAGCCAGCCCTGCAGCCAAGAAAGGTGCTGGTTGTGGTACTGCAGGCAGGTCTTTGGTAACCAGCAATACTGTAATATATATACTGTAAAAACAGTCTCAATGCTGAATGCCTGCTGCTTCCTGGAATGCAGGTGCAGGACTTGCCTGCAGGAGAGGAAATTCTGAAATTTGACTGCAGAGTGGGAGAGTGGCTTTCTGAGTAAGCTTTGGGTGCTTTTTATTTCCCTTGAAATGATGAAGCCTCGCAGGGAGAAGGCAACTGCCACAAGGATGGGATCTCCAGAATTATCATTGTTTGAAGAAGCCAATGTTCCATAGACCAGGGTAGTAAATCCCAGCTGGCAAAGGCCAATCCTGTTGTATGTGGGAGATGTGTGGGTGGTTTGGGTTGATTTGCATATCTAGCTGCTTCCTTGTTTGTTTGGATTTAGGAGAAGTGTGTGTCCAAGCCCTGAGTTTGTGTCTGATATTGAAAAATAGAACCACGTGTTACTAACCAACAAAAATACTTTCCCAAGACAATCACAGCATAATTTTATAATCTCTCGTTGTGTTGGTATGTAAGAGAATCATTTGGAGCAATGTACACAGATCATTTGTTTTGGCCAGAAGGGCATTTTGCATATGTGGAAGGAGAACAAATTTGTGCCATGGGAGATAAAGGGGAGGATGAGTTAGAAGTTATTCCAGAGCTGCTTCCTACCTCAATTCTGTTAGAGTCCCAGTTTTGGTAAAAAGAGAAAAGGCCTAGATCTCTAGTAATTTGGATTATTTTTAGGACTTCTGGCCTCCTCCCTGGTGGTCAGGTCCATGCTCAGCCCAGCAGCACAGCCCTGTCAAAGGCTGGATGTGTTGCTCAGCAAATGGAAGGATCATTACTGCTGGCTCCATTAGAGATTAGCTGGACAAAGCTCCTGGTAGATAAGACTAACAAGACAAATAGCCCTGGGTGACAGAATGCTCCAACACCTGGTGGAATCCAGCCCTCTGTCAGCTTTTTTTGGAGGCTCGCCCAAAAGCCTGTCAAGGCTTCAGTAATACTCTTACTCTGCACTGCAGGGAACTTAGTTCATCTACTGATGCCAGTTTTTGGGGAGACTTAAGCTAATGAGGTCAGTTCTGAGCACAGGGTGGGTTGATGTACTGTTAGAAGCACTTTCAGCTCCCTGGTTTTCCTTCTTTTAAAGACCAATCTTGTAATTTGAACGCTGTGAATTTTATCACTTTCTTGTCCTAAAGGAAGCGATGTGGGAGACTGACTGACTGCTTCCCCTTCTGTTTCCACAGATGGTGATGTGGTGAATGTAGCCAAGCTCATCTCTACTAGGAGACATTTTCCCCTGTGAGGAGCAATCCCCTTCTGCTGGACATGCTTATGGAACTGCAGAGCCATGGACCTCAAGGAGAAGTGTCAGGTAGGTTTCCTGATAAGGGTCACGCCAAACTTAAATAGTGAGTCCTTTTAATTGTCTCCCATTATTTTGGGTCAACATTCAGCATTGTTGTGTGATGGTATAATCCATGGTTAGTGTCAAAGGTGAGAGTTCTGTCACCTGCACATCCCTAGGGATGTACCTGCTTGTATCAGGAGGGAAATCCTTTGCAGACTGAGACTGAGGCACCACGGTGGAACAACACACTGTCACACCTGCTGTGTCTTAAGCTGTGAGGGAGGGCTTCATTCCCCTGGACACTCAGCACAGCTTCATTTGAGAGGATGAATTCACTGAGAGGATTTTTTAAAATAAACTGTGGTAATGAAATCATCTGAGTCCAGTTTTTCTGGTGGTAATTTGGGCTCTCAGCTGGCTCTGGTGAGAGAACATTCTTGGCTTTCCTCTTGGGTGTCCCTCTCCCCACCATGACCTTTTGTCTGTTGGCTGTCTCTCTTTTCTCTGTGCATCCTTCCCTTGCTGTTTTGTTGACAGTGCTTCCAGCAGCAAGAAGTGGTTTTGTTCATTAGTGCAAAGTACCTGTTAGGGAACCACCTAAACTCAGATCTGCTCTAAAAGTGTAAGTGACTTTTAAAGACCAGTTTTCCACATTAGCTCTGGCACTTGCCTGTTCACTGCTTCTTTGCTGGGTGTCTGTTCTGAGCTGTGCTAAACTTGGAAGGCCTGGGCTCACTCCTGCCTGAACCTCTGGGTGCTGCTGTGCTCAGAGGATGTGTTCAAAGTACATTGCTTTTTTATCAAATTGCTGTATTGCCATGGAGGTAACATTCCAAAGAGGATAATAATCTACTTATTCTCTTGTTAGTGACATCATGGGCTGCTCTGGTACTGATCATTTCAAGAGATGACGTCATTTCCACGCTGTGCAGGGGAGTGTTCTGTGCAGGATCTGAGAGCACCAAAGAGAGCAAGGCACACTGGGGACACTTTCACTATCCTTGGTTCATTTCTCTGTTTCTCATTTGACATTCTTCACTGTACAATGCAGGAAGAGCATATCAAATTGCTGGACAGGCAGCAGCGTGGACAGTATTGTAATAGACCTTTAAAAAGCCTGTCAGGAAGGTGTTCAGACAGAAGAAGATTACAAGGGGAATCGTGGTGTTCTCAAGTCCTAACCTCTTGTCTGGATTTCCTGAAATTTTTTCTCTCTCCTTTCTGAGTGGGGGTTGGAAGTGAAGGCAAACACTTTTCAATAGGAATTAAAAAACCACACAGATACATCTCAGCTGCTTTTACTACTTACTTTATTTGGATTCCAAGGAAAGACCACAATTTTATTCTTTTTAGCAACCCCATGGAAGAAACTAGATGGTCTTTAATGTCCCTTCCAACCCAAACTGTTCTGTGATTCTGTGATTATTTGGTATTAAGGAGTTTGTTCCTATTTTTTTTCAATACTGAAGATCCTTGTTTCATCCCCTTTAAGGTGGAATCCATCTTCCTTTCCAAAGCGAAGAACTTGAACACATATCTACTGATAAGGGAGCAAATTAACCTGCTTTGTAACCTCAGTAGTAAATTTGATATGCTAGGTTTATTTTAAAATGCTAAAAATAAAATGAACCCAAGTGAAAGCATCAGTCTCAAATCTAGTTGAAAGCAATCTCTTTGCTCTAATATATGTGTGTGATGAAGAGGCAGCACTCCTGGAGCAGGAGACACGCTCAGAGCACTGCTGCAGCACAGACATCTGTCACTCAGATGAGAGACTTGTCCTCTGGCCCCAGCCAGCTAATAAGTTCTGCTGTCAGAAATGGCAGAGGATCAGTTTGTCAGGTGTAATGTACTCTGCCTTCCAGCTTTTGCCAGAAGCCAGACACCGCAGAGAAAGGCAGAGAGTATTTTAGGAGCAGTGCCAAAACCTTCTTAAATTAAATGTGCTGATACTTTGTTCTCTCTCCTGCTCTCCTGACTTTTTAATTTTCTGTGTATTTCTGGAGTGAATTTAATCCTTGTGAAAGGTGCCAGAATTTCTGCTCCCGAGCTGCTCAGCATATATGGGGACATCAGCACTGGTTGCCACAGGACAGTGGGAGGCTCCTGAGTTGTGTGGCATTAGACGTAGGCTGTGTTTGCAGCAACACAACTATTAAAAATTATTGACATCATCCATACCACAGTTACCAATAACAACTGAGCTGTATTATCCCAGTGTAATTGCTGCAGCCTGGATACAGCACTGTGCCTCCTGGCCAGAGCCTGGAAATGTATTCAGGGAGCCTGTACTGTGCTCCACATCACTCCAGCTCCAGCTGTTTGTCCTGAGCTCTCCTGCTCCAGGCTGCCTACCAAGAGCTACAGTCCTACCTTTGGACTGAAAAGTAGTCCTAGTCCTTTGCCTCTTCTCATCCTGCCAGTTGACTATCTCTGTTTTTATTCCCTGCTGTTCTCTAAAACCTCAGCTCTTCTTCTAAGGGGTTTTTCACAAACTGATCCTTTTTCCACGGGTGTCTCTCAGCTGTGCTGCAGTTTTTGTGTGGGTCAGTCCCTGCCTTTATACTCAGCCTCTTATTTCAAGTCCCAGTTTTATCTTCAGATCACAAGTTTTCATCTTTTGCTCTTTCATTGTGTTATTTAATGCACAAATGCATATCCAGATGCAATTTCTGATACCAGTTGATATCAGAAGGAAACTACATAGTACAAATTACTGCTCTACACAAAACACATCAGAGCAAGGTCTCTCAGCAGTGGGGTAAACAAGAAGAAGCAATTTGATTTCCACTGGTGTTCATGACCAAAGCTGGAGGTTTTGAGGTGGGAGAAAGTTGTGTTGGGACCTCTTAACTTCAGGAAGCACAGGGGTTGTTCCTGGTATTGCACTGTCACAAGCAAGTTGTTTTATTCACTTTTATTCACTGTGATAAAGGGAGGATGTTACATGTATGTTGTGTGAGAGTTTGTCCACTCTTACCCTGTCTTGTTGTTGATCCTTTCTTTTTTCTCTCCTTTTTTTCTTCCTGTTGAAGTGAATAGGTGAGTACTTTCTTAGCAGGAAAAGAGGAAGGAAGGAAAAATTGTGCCATTAGGACATTTTGTTCCTCTCTGCAGTTTAAAATAGTTGTCTAGGAAACAAAATGCCCTGCAGACGGATGAAGGATGTCTTGCCTCTTTCTCCCCCTGCTTTCGTCTGAAGTTACATTAAATAAATACAAACTGTCTGCTTCCCTTCAACTTTGGCTAGACCCTGCACTGGGTTTATTGTAAATATTGAGACCACTTCTGGCTTTAAACACAGAATATGGGCTGTCCCTATTGAGGCATTTGAATATCAGGGAAGGAAAAGAAGTGAAGAGCTTGTCCAGGAAGGGTAGGTGAATCCTGACAACTGTACCTGCTCTTCAGAGTTGCAGGATATGCTGAGACTGTACACCTTTGCAGTGCCTGTTCCCTTCAGTACATCCAGCTGGAATCCTTGGGAATCTATTGATGTGGTGCTTGGCTGGGCCAGTTCTTTACCCCTTTCTGTGTGGAATGAAAGTAGTTGTTTCAGTGATTGCTCTGCAGAACTGGGAAGCCCCAGACAGAATTAGGACAGCACTGAAGTAGGAGCTATATAAAAACTCACTTATAAAGGTGTACCCCTCCAACGATGTGAAGGATTTTACAACAATGTAAAAGGTGAGAATGAGAGAGAAGGCTCCTTCCTTCTTCACCTTTTTAAACCATTATCTGTTCTTCTGCCCAGCCCTTCTCTGTCTGCACTAACACTTTGCCTTCCATGGGCCATGCCCAGGTAAACAGGGAGCCTCAGGCCCATGGCTATGAAGAATTTACCTTCACTTGTTAGTTGAGATTGTGTGGCTCAGGGTGTATGAGTATTGAATGCTCAGAGGGGCTTTTGGAGCATTGTCTATCAACAAGAGAAGAGGGAGGGAACACTTCAGACTGGACCTGCAACTATCTCAACTTGTTTAAATAGCAAATGCTTGTATTTTTGAATCCAAAGCTGTGGAGTCATCTGTGGGGAGTTAGTATTGCAGGGTCTCCTGGTTTCAGTCTAGTCTTTTTCCTTGCCTGCTCAGGTGTTCCTTCTGCTCTAGTATATTTTATAGCACTTTGTCCTACCTAATTTGCCATCTGCTTTTCCACAGACCCCTGGCTGTCAGCATCAGCCCTTACTGTGCATGCATATGCATCTCTGCAGGCAGGGAACCCAGGGATTCTTACTGTGTTGGCTCCCTCTGATGAATGAACCATTCTTACAGACATCTGGTGCTATCCTGGGCAAACTTTCTTCTCTCTCTGCTTTTTTTCCCCCCCGTTTCTATCCCTCATCCCCCACCCCCATCCACCGCCTCCTTGCTGGATCTGCAGCGTGACTGGAAACAGGCTGAATTAATCAGCAGACTGGTGCTTCACTCTGCTGCTTCTGTCTCATTCTCTGCAGCGCTGGGCTCTGCACAGTCTTGCTCTCTCTCCCTCTTTGCTCTCTCATTTTTGGAGAGCAGCAGCAGTGCAAGTTGCTGGGGAAGTGGTGCAGGAATTTAGCCCAGATGCTCTTCAAACAGGCTGATCTCTGGATCCCCCACCAAGGCAAATGTCGCAAAGTAAGTTCCTTTCCCTTAACATTTAATTTCAAAATGGCTTTCCCTGTCTCCCTCCCCAGCCTGCATCCTGCCTGGTGTGATGGTGCATGAAGAGCTTTGAGGTTTTGGGGAAGGAGGTTGTGGCAGGACATGAAGCAGTGAGTGATGATTTTAGCTGGGGAATAGCTTGTTGTCAGAGGTGACGGGGTAAGAGACTGCTTTAAACTGCAGATTTAACCCCAGAACCAACAGGAGGGTCCAGAGAGGATTTAAACTGCTGAGTCCTGCTTTACTGCCCCTCTGCTTCATGACTTAAATTTATCTGTTTCTTCTCTGGGCTGGACCTCCTTATCCCTGTGAAACATGTCTCACAGCACACCTGCTAGGCTGCATCATAGTTTTAGTCCCCAAAGTATTCAGCTGAAGGAGTAGGGATGGGAGGGAAGCTAACGAGGGGTTGAAAGATGTGCTGAAGTTCTGTGGATTTCTGAGCATTGCTGGCCTCTGGGAGGGGATTAGCATTCCCTGGAGTAAGCTCTGCACTGGCATAAAGCGCTATGCTGTCTGTTGAAGCCAGAATAAATACAGACCCCTCACTGCACTTGGAGGAATAATGTAACTGGCTAAATTACAGTAATTAAAGCTTAATAACTGTGTAGTACAGGTGAGCTTCAAAGCACTGTATAAACCTTGCCTGATCATGCCAGCAGCCTGGTGGGGCAGGTAACTCTGTTTGGGGATTTGGTGCTGCAAACAGGATCGAAGAGACAGACTGAGGAATGTACAATTCCAAACTGTTACCTGGGAAGCCTCTTTCTCTGCTATTGGGCTGCTACGAGGGAGAAGCAAAGTGCTGGGCTTTGCATTGCCTGTGTAGAAAGATTGATTGTGCCTATTGGCATCTTACTCTGTGCTTTATGGAGAGCATAAAATGTGAATGTCGTTGTCTGGATTAAAATGGACTCTGTGCACAGCAAAGTGCAGCGGTGGTTCAGGCGGGTGGTGAGCATTGCTTTGGTCACATCTCAGGGGTCTGTGCTCCTGCAGCTGTGTCTCTTTGCAGTGTGAGTCTGCAGGCCCTGTTAGCCATGAGCTATGAGGAGCCTCAGAGTGTCCACACTGGAGCCCCTGCAGGCACCTGGTTCCCAACTGTGGGGGCTCCTTTGTCCCGGGGCAGCGGGAGGTCTGGGCTGCCTTTCATCCTGGGACTGCAGAGGGAGAAAGAAGACAGTTGCTGACTATTCCTCTGTCCATTAACTTGGGCACTGCTGTGCTGAAAATCTTGCTTGTTTCAGTTGATTTGAGACCACCAGCAGCTAAGCTGTGGCTGCCAAGCTCATGCCAGGTGCATTTAAACCAAGTTTAATAGCTGTGTTCCTTGTGCCTTCTGGTGCCTTTCCCAGCATGTCCAGTTTTAAAGGCAGTGGTCCCCACAGAGCCATGGTCTGCTTGGTGGAGCTGCCTGAGTTGTGCAGACATGAACAAATGTTTCTTTTTTCCTGTGCTTTCCAGTAGTGTTCAGGTGGGTTGATGGATATTATAATCTTCACAATGACTGCAGTTTGGTGGGGATTTGGTAATCCCATTATGGAGATGAGGAACTGAGGAGTATCTGATTTTCCCACTGTTGTGCAGAAACCAGTGGCAGAAAGAATTAGAGAATCCAGCTGTTCTGACAGTCCAGAGTCTTGAAAGTTCATCATGTGGAGTAAAAATGTGTCAGGGTAGATGCTTCATGTAGCCCAATTCACTAGAAAAACACTCTTTCTTGGAGTCAGGGATCAGAACTCTTTGGAACAGTAACCAAGACAGACAGAAAGCATAATTGGGTCCAAGGATGTAGGTAATAAAGGAGAAATTCTGCCCGAAGGGACCAGACATTGGCTTTGCTGGCTACATCTGTGTCTCTGTCTAGAAGGGATGTGCCATTTCAGGCAATGCCAGCACTAACTCAGCAGCTGCAGGTGTACAAAGCTGCAGCATCCTGATGTGTGATTTGCTTTAGAACAAGAATAAATCCCTCTCTAGCACTAGTCTGCTGTAAGAAATGTTACCCCCAAGAAGTTGTGTGCTGTCATGTATATGATGTCTGCCAACCTCTCTGATCAGACCCAAAAACCCCACTATGTGTCATATTGTGACTTATCCTAGGCAAGAATCTGACTTACAGTACTAAATGCAAATACATTTGGTGGAGTTACTTCTTCTCATGTGTTTTTGAACCTGTGAATAATGCTTACATTTCAGGAGGTGTAATCCCTGAAGTAGATTAATAGCCCACAAAGTGTCATTGTTAGATTAAAAACTGCCTTCTTTTTCTGCTAAGGAATGCTGAATAGCTTTTGGAAAAAAGGAGGAACATTCTGCTGCCCAGTTTCCCACCTCCAGCTGTTCAAATCTGAAAAGCAATCGAGTAGAGGTGTTATAAAAAGCGTTTAGTAAGTGCAGCCTGGAAAGGGGGAAACAGTCTTACAGCTGCCTTGTAGAGGCTTTCCACCACTCTGAATCAGAGGGATGGATCTGCAGTCTATGAAAATTGAAGCTTCTAGCAAATATTTTCTGTTCTGTTGCCTTGTTTGTTTAAACAGTCTTTGTAAAGGCATTTACATTCAAGTGTACAGCAGTCTTGGTGAGAAGCCCTTATTCTGCAAGAGCTTGAATCCACGGAGGATGGAGGATGATTCAACCTACTTTGCTCTGTAAAGAGAAGAATATATTTGTGTTTCAGTGTTATTTAAAAAGATGTTTGGCACATACTATATCAACATTTATTGGTACAACAAATAAATATGCTACTGTGGATATGTAATGGCTCTGGGAAAATATGAGAGGACCTAATTATACTAATACTTTGTGTCCATTTCTCACCTTTACACATTCTGACTCTGCTTGTCTGTTCCTCTGGAAGGAAGGTGCAAGACCTCATGTCTTGGATAGCTGGGAGTGTGAGATAGCTGATAAGCCTTCAAGATGATGTTAAATGTTTCTATGTGTAGAACAGGATGGGAATTTTAGGAAGAGAGACAAGTGTTGATTTTGTGTGAGGATGCAGGTGGGCTGAGGGAAGACATGGGTAGGTGGTGATGCTCGGGAACAACTTCATTCCTTGTGGGAGGAAACATCAGAAAATAGCCACTCGTTTCCTACCTATCAGCCTGAAAATGCTCCTGCAACCCTGAAGAAGGCAAAGGAAACCTATTTGCCATGAGCCAGGCAAGGCTGCAAATTTAAACAGGCTCCTGGGTATTGGCCAACTGATTTATCCCTGTCAAACTTTGGATGGTCAACTGAAAGGAGAAGGCAAAGATAAGGCTACAGATTCTCTAACTTCCCATCTCCTATCCCTGAGCTGCTTCTTGTCTCCTTCCTGAAGAGCCAAACCAGCTCCTAAACCCAGGCATTTGCAAGATCTAGCTCAGGTTCCCTTTCCCTAATGTTTGCAGGCAAGCTAAGCAGTAATTTAATGTGCAGGATATTTATTAAGAGTGGAGAAATTCACACATCTTTTCATGTTCCCATCCAGTCGACACCTCATCACTTTCATTGCCTCTAGAAAATAAAATCACACGCACAACAAAACCTCCCGCACTGTTTTCCCTGAAGAGCCATCCTGCAGATCACAACCCTTGAGAGCTGTGGTATCATCCACGTGGCAGAGGGATGCAATTATCCCGTGTTTACCTGCCTTACGCTGTGCCTCCCACACGGAGGCTGGGGTGGCCAGGGCAGGGGTCAGCTCCAGAGGAGCCCTAAGTGCACTTAGAGGTTCCTGTACTCTCCAGCCTCCTGAGGCAAAGGAGGAAGCGACTGCTCATTTTCTCCTTAGGACTTTTTGCCTTTAGGCACGGGCAAAAGGAAAGTACAGCCTTTTAAAATGCCTCCTCATACGCATCAGGGGTTTGCTTTCACTGTAACCTGGAATTTACTCTCTGCTTTTTCTTTTTTGTTCTTCAGAGGAAACCTTATGCTAAGGCAGCTGAGTGGGAAGGTGTCTTGCTGTTTTTGTTTTGACCAGGAAATTGGTGGATTTCTCTTTGAATGTAACTTTCCAAAGCAAAGATGCGATTGTTGAGGTTTTTATTAATGAACTGACACCTCCTGTGAATGGCTTCTTCACCCGGGGGTGCTCACCTCCTGTTTTGTGGCAGGAAGAGCACTTGCAGCTGATGAAAGGCTGTGAAGATCCCTCTGGGACAGCTTAAGAGCGCCTCGGTTTGCCATATACAAAGGTTTACTTTAGGGCATTTGTAAAATGCCTCATTAGCACTTGATGACTTAGCAGGGCAGCTCCTGTTTCGAAAACCTGGAGCTGCCCCTTGCCAGGAGCTCAGGGTGGCTCTTCTTGCCTGTCCCTTTTATTTTGGTTCCAGGCTCTTTCCTTTGATGCAGTAGGTGATTCGAGACCCTCAGGCAGCCCTCACTCACATCTTTACAGTGTTTGTTTACTACACTGCCTCTGCCTGCTTTGCCAAATACTCCGTGTTGTAAGTGTCAGGATGGGTGTTTAACAATCCCTGCCCTTCCTGCCGTTCGTCTTCCCCAGCCCTGACACTCTGCACTTGTCCTTTCTCACCTGCCACCTTCCTTTGTGGCTGCCCTTATCTTCACTGATACTACGGCAAACCAGTAACTCCTGTGTAAAGTCTGGAGCAGGTGTGCAAGTATTTCAGGAACCTTTTTGATTACCTCTGTATTTGCTGCCTTTTTGAGCTCTCTGCCTGCTGTGCTGTGGCAGTTTCTCTTTCCAGGCACTGTGTGACTGTACTGGATGTTGGCATTAAGTGCAGCTTTCCTCTCGTTTCTTCTGTAGCTCCTGATGTATCCATTGGAACCACCTCAGTGTGTAAGCAGACTTTGCTTTTCAGTTAAAGTCCCTCTTGTTATTGCTGCCTTTCATTATAAGTCTTATATTTATCAGTCTGCTTTCCATATGTTGGAGAGGATAAGTATTTTTGTGGCTGCTTTGCTGTGCCCCAAACAGACAGCAGCCACACAAGAGAGAGAAACCTGATTGTCCCTTGCTCCATGTTGCTCTCAGACAGTCCTGCTTGCAGCACTCCTTGGTGCAGCAGCAGGTCTGCTGCCAGCTCCACTGCCTGCCATCTTCTCCTCTGGGAGTCTTTAAGAGACTCCCATGTTTAGTCCTGTGCTGATGTTACCTGGGCTGCTTCCAAGAACAACACAGAACTGCTTCCTCTATTCCTAAAACTGACACAGAGAATGAAAACTACAGCAGGATTATTTTTAGTTCTGTAAAAGTGCAGCTAAAGCACTGCTGGCTTCTGCCTGAGCAGAATTTGCTTCTGTCCCTGGTAGGCGGGGAGTGTGTGTGTGTGGTAGTTTAAAGAGAATTTATCTGCTATTCCTTGACACTTGCAGTACAGTTTTGGATTGGACTGACAATGCAAATGAGTCTGAAGTCCAAGATTAGTTTCCAGTAAATGTTCATCATGAAACCACACGGTTAAGGAACAGGAAGATCAGAGCCAAGCTGCACTTGCAGAGCTGGATGTGTGCAAGCAGCTCCCAAGGAGCAGAAATGCTGCAGTTTGAGACCATGGTGGATTTGGCAGGGTTAGATAGAGCTACAAGAGCAGGAAGAGCTGCAGCTCCTGCTGGAGCTCTGGGCTGGGTCACACTGGTGAGGACTAGAGTGGGAAACTTCCTTCCTGTTTGTATTCAGTAGTTCTGTGCTCTGTACACAGTTTGATACATCTGAACATTCCTAACATGCTGGACATGCTCAAGGTATTTGTATTAAAACATGAAATGCACATGAAAACTTTTACTCACCAGTTCCCTCCTGTAGCCCTTTCATGGACACCTGTCTGCTCTTCCCTGTTGATTCACTGTCAGTGATCTGGTGCCCACAGTACCTCACAGCAGTCTTTGGAATTTGAAAGTGCTTGTGTTCCTGCCCCAGAAATGCAAGTGTTTACCTCAGTTTGTTGTTACCAGCATCTTATGACAGTGTTTTCCAGATGGGACACTCCTGACTTGTGTCCTTTGAGGCTGCTGCCTCTTTGCTGACTGTGAGGGACTGGTGCTGTGGGCTCTGTGCTTTCTTCAATTCCAAATGCCTCCCTTGCATGTTCATGTAGTTCAACACTCCAAACTCTAGTGTTTTCTGTTGTAAAAGGAGCTGATGATGGAGTTACATCTGCTCCTGAACTGACCCACAGCCTAGTACTTAAATCCAGGAGCTTCTGCATCAAAGTAGAAGCAGAGCCTCCACAGAGGGAGGATTCACAAACAAAAATCTGTAGTGAGTGGTTGTGGAAATTGGAACACTCTTGTTTAGAATTGCAGATATTCTACTTCCTCGTTGTTATTAGTGTTAGCAAAATCCATCCTGTGTCATTAAAATTCTACAATAACTGTGTTCTGTTGTCTCTACAAAACCAATACCAGTTCAAGCCTTGGAGCTGAGCAGCCTCTCTTTGTATTGTCCTCAGCCTCTGCTGATAAGATCTTGTTTCACAGAAATGACTTGGTATTGTGCTGTGATAAAGTATTTATCAGCACAGTCAGGACCGGTTTGTTTCCCTGATAGTATCTAAGTGCTCTAATTCCAGCCAGCAGTCTGAAGTTCACAGGAGGGAAGATGATTTCAGGAAAATGGAGAATCAGGCTGGTGATGACGAGTGCAGGGCACTCATGGTCTGGTGCTCAGTCAGCCACCAGGAAAAAGCCTAAAAAGAAAATAAGGAAGCACTAACTAACCAGTTTGTTTTTCTGGCACCTCAGAATGAGATGACCTCAAGTTTGGGCCTTACCACAAAGAAAGCCCTCACGATCCTGAGAGACCAGTTGTCAGCACTGCTGGAGGGGCATCAGAAGGAACGGAAAAAAGTGACTTCATGGAAGGTGAGGCACCAAACAGCACAAGGTTGGGACTCAGTCTCCCCTTCTCGTAGTAAAGCTGAGGATCAAACAGCAGCTGGCTGCATTCCCTCCCTGCAGAGTGCCTGGGTGTAGAACTGCTAAAGACCTTGGGAACAAAGCAAGACATCTACCTAAGGGTGTGTTTATGTCTGCAATTCTCTCCTTGATTCCAGAGCTCTGGCTTCACCTGTGGAGGTTCTAGGAGCCACTAAGGGCAGTGTCCATCTCAGGTGGAGATAAAGAGCTGTGAAGCTGAATGATCTCCCCTTGTCCACCATGTTTGTCTGGTGTGTGTGTTGAATACAAAGTGCTGGTGTTTACATGCAGCACTTAGATGTTAAAAGTGTTCCTGGGTTGGTCAGTCACCAAGCCTTTTCATTCTTGCAAGCAAGAGTAAAGCAGAGAGTATTCACCCAGACACACCAGCTGAGCATCTGTTGGTGCTGTAGGATTCACACAGCTGATCTGGGATGTTCTGTCTCGTGTTGAGGAGTTTGGCAAAGTTGTGTTCACCCTGGAGCATCAGCTGCTGCCTTCACCCTTTCTCACTCTGCTTTTTCAAGCATCTGGCTCTGTGTTTCGTGAATGCTGACTGTCTCCTGCTCTCCTCTTGTAGGAAGTGTGGAGGAGCAGTTTTCTGTACCATGGTAACCGTTGCTCCTGTTTCCACTGGCCTGGTGCATCTCTGATGCTGCTGGCAGTGCTGCTGCTGCTGTGCTGCTATGGGAGCCAGCCACAGGGGAGGTAAGCAAAGCATCCTGTGCTGCTTAACTGAACCAAGGAGGTCGTTTTATATCATCTTACTACTGTGTGTGGTTGACATAACAGCGTTGTCCCTCATTCTGTCTAGACATCTAGACATCAGCATACTGACACTGGTAATTCTGTTCCTATCAGTTCCTTTCACAAAACTTCAGCCAACTTAATTCTACTTCTGATAGACCCAGGTTCTATGGAGAGACTGAGATTTTTTTTTCTACAGCATTCCTAAGGTCTTTGGAACTCCTAAGGCATTATCATAATTAAGAAATATTTTGAAACTAAAGAAGTTAGTGGCTCATGGGAGAAGTTACTGTGGTGTCACATGTGCCATAGCATGCCTTGACCATATTTGTCAAGTGTTTTTCATCAAGATGGGTCCTTTTAGACCTTTCTGGTGTCATTATTCTAAAGAAGAAGCGTGATCATGGCTCCCTTGCATTTCTTTTTTAGGCATAAATCTGTGAGATGTAGGAATAAACAACCAAGCAGTTGTGTGTTAATCTCTCTGGGTGTCTGGCAGTGGATTTATTCAAACCTCATCTGCTTTCTACTTTCTCTTGTTTTGCTGCATGAAGCCAAGGTGCTGAGATAGTTAATGCACTGGCACTGTTCCTCCTGCTGCTCTTGGATCTCCTCATGATCGGGCGTCAAGAGAGGCTGAAGTGCAGAGAGGTGGAGAGGAGACTTCAGACAATTGTTGATAAGATAAATGGTGAGGTCTCGTTCATCTGTCTCATTTAAACTTGTGCTTTCCTCCCACTGAATTTTTATCCAAACCTGATCACATACATTACTAATTAAGCTTGCTAACCTTCCCCTGTATTACAGAGAAACAGGCTGTGAGGATTGTGTCCTACTCATGCCTGTCCTGTAAAATAGTTATTTTGAGCTGCCATGTGGCCATGTGCTTCCAGGCTCTGTGTTACCAGGTGGGCGTCTGTTATGTCTGTGCTTTGGAGTAATTCAAATCCTCAGATTCTTACAGAAATATCTGCCTTGCAGCAGATGATGAGGGAAGAATACGTGGGGTTGTACCACAACACAGAACAGAAGGAAATAAATTGCTGTGCATGAGCATCAACTCAACAGGGGCTTTGGAACCTGAGAGGGCAGTTCATTTCAGTGTGGCAGTTTTAAGGACAGCCTTTAGCTTTTTCCATGGTAAAAGTATGTGTTTAAGGTTATAAAGTGACTGTTTAGTTGTTAATACTCTGTGGAGAGAGGGGGCAAAAGCCATCGAGGAGAAAGAGGGGGATGATAAAAGATCATGGGAATGGGCTGAGCTTAGTACTGAGGGACCTATAGCCAGTACAAGATGTAAATTAATGTGTGACTGGCCCCTCTCTGATTGTTATCACTTAATTCTTTCACACTTTGTGCTTTCAGATACACTTGTCAAAGAGGTGAAATGGCCAGACTCCATGTACCCTGACCTTCACATGCCTTATGCCCCATCCTGGTCCCTTCACTGGGCCTACAGGGATGGGCATCTTGTCAACCTGCCCGTGAGCCTGTTGGTAGAAGGAGATGTGGTTGCTTTGAGGCCAGGCCAGGAGTCATTTGCTTCTCTGAGAGGGATTAAGGTAACTTGCTTGTCTTATTTCCCTGGCCTGTGACAATACATTTCCCAGGATTTTCTTGCTAATACTCTAATTCCCAGTGTACAGATTATTGGAGTGTTTGATTTCTTCTGACCTTGAAAATAGCTGGAAATTCCAGTTCATTCAAGGATAGTGAATGTTAGTGTTTGTTAGCCAGACTGCATCTTGTACATGAACTCCCAAACCCAATGGACAGGAGACACTAATGTGATACCAAAACACCATTATTTTCATCTCTCCCAGCTCAAGGGGAAATTGTAATGTGCTGCTAAATGTAAGTGTGTTGAATCTATCCAGTAGGATAATATGACATACAAACCTTGTACTGTATCCTGTTTTCTATGTGGAGAAATAAAGTTTGTCTGCTTTGACCTTCTCCTAACTACTGATTTATTATAAAAGAAGGTAATATAAAGTTCCTGGGTAGAAGTAGATTAACAAATCAATTACAGAATCTACCCAAAGATTTTGCTGCTTGAAGAAGGTGGGAAAAGTTCAAAGCTCAAAATTTACCTTTGGTGGTTTTTACTGGAACTTTCACTCCAAATGCCAGTTTTCATGAAATAACCAGATGTGCTGGAACACAAGCCTTTGGGCTCTCTGACCCTTTTTTCTAGGATGATGAGCATATAGTTCTGGAGCCAGGAGATCTATTTCCACCTTTCTCACCTCCACCCTCCCCGAGGGGAGAAGTGAAGAAGGGACCTCAGAACCCTCAGCTCTATCGTCTCTTCCGTGTCCTGAAGACCCCAATAATTGATAATGTCAGGTGGGTTTTGATAGTCATCCCTCATAGTGTCCCTCACGGGCTGAGCACAGTGTTCTAATCAGGAGGTTTATATCCAAGGAAAGTGCAGGGTTAGGGTCTTGGTTGCTGACATCTCAAGCTGTTTTCTATTTTTTAGATGGTGCCTGGAAATGGCTTTGTCACGGCCTGTGACAGCCCTGGATAATGAGAGGTTCACTGTACAGTCAGTGATGCTGAAATATGCTGTCCCTGTTGTGCTGGTAGGTCCCATATTTCCAGCCTTTGTCCTTGAAAATAGCCATGTTTTGTCAATAAAGGTGAAGAATTTGCAGCCATCAACAGGAAATTGTGGCCAGGCCCTAACTCATGCAGCTGACTCTGTGTGTACCTTGGGCAGTTCAGAGAAGAAAAGATGCTGAGCCGTGTAACCATGAGAGTGGAGAGAGGAACTGCAGCAACAAATCAAATCTATTTTCCAGACTTTCCCAGGGCTGAGAAAGCAGTGAAAACTCCTTCCCTACAAGTACTAGTAGTTAGCTGACAGTGTTATCTTTGAATTGCAGGCTGGATTCCTGATCACCAATGCCGTGCGCTTCATTTTCAAAGCTCCTGGAATTGCTTCTTGGCAGTACACTCTTCTTCAGCTCCAGGTAAAGGAGAGCTCTGAGCTTCACTACACCTCCCCGGGGCCCCATTGGGACTGATTCCCTTCCTCAGCTATTTGCTTCATCCTGTGACAGCATCCTGTGCAAGGTGGATGCAGGAACATGCTGGATCCAGGAGCATTCAGTGGAGCAGGACAACAGCTCTTCCCTGGCCATTGCTCCTGGACTGCCCATTACATTTTCTGCTCTCCCATTTGCCATAGATGTACATAGATGTGTGTGTGTGTATATATGTTTTATATGGTATTCTTTGCCTTTAAGTTATTAGAGTTCATGCCAAATTCAGTAGAAAAACCAGCTGGAAGTTGGTGTGATCTATTCATGTTCCCCTTGACTACAACCCCATAAAGTGTGCTATTCCCTGTATGGCACTGTTTCCAGTCTCCTTCCTTCCTGCCCTGCCTTTTACCTGTCCTCTCACTGTGGTGGAAAAGATGTCATGTGAGAGCTCTGACTTCTTGTTGTCCCTGTGCTTGTTGATGATTACAGGTTGTTTTGGTTTTTTTTTTCAGGTGAATGGTGTCTTACCCATCCTTCCATTGCTCTTTCCTGTCCTGTGGATTCTTGCTACAGCCTTTGGAGAAGCCAGAGTCTTGGCCCAGATGAGCAAGGCCTCATCCACCTCACTGGTAGGTATCTCTCCACATCAAACCATTGCAGAGAAAAGGGCAGGAGAGGAAAAGGTTCTGTGAAGTGAGCACAGTGAATTCAGCAGATGTGTCCACACAATTGTAAAAGCTTGTTGGATCTTTGGTTGTTCCAGCTGTGCCCTCTCCCTGGAGTACAATATTCTTTCTTCTTGAACAGATGCTTTAATTTTTCAAGCCTCTCTACAGATATCCCAAGGTGATAGGAAGCTCCAGTGATTCCGTAAAACTCTTCAAGGCATGTGCTTTCTAGCAGAGAAATAGAATTTGTCAGAGGGGTCAACATGGAGATAAATGCCCTGTGGTGGCTGTAATGCTTAGGCACTGAGAAGGAGTGGCTAAACATGAGATCCTCTGCAATCCTCTAGTGTGTGGGTTAAGCAGCCCTTTCCTGAGGCTCTGGGACTTGGCTTTGAAGCAGGTCGGGGAGCAAGAGGAATTTCTGGTGTTTGTGCTGATTTGGGGAGTGGGGTTTGGTGTTCTGATGGGGTGTGATCCTGAGTTGGATGTGCTGATCTCTTGTTCTGTCCTGGTGGCAGTGGTGGTGAGGTGCACTGTGCTGTGTTTGTCTGCTGTGCTGGTTTCTGTTACTTGGACAGAGTTTCTCTCTCATTCTTGTCCTCCCTTGACCTCTGTGGCCCCGTGTCTGTGTTTTCTGTTCTTTTCCCTATAGTTGTACATGACTAAGCTTCCTGTGTCCTGGAGGGAGGACACATGTTATGTCCCTCAGTGGCATTTGCACCTTTATCATTTCTTCTCAGTGTTTTCTCCACTTTACCTTCCTTACCCATTCTCAGCATCAGAAACTTGGTTTCTATCTTTGGAACCTTCCTCTTTCATACCTTGCTATTTGGGAGAAGCCAGAGCTCCTTGGCTTCCCTGCTCCTTTATACTCACCATACCCATTTGCCCTGTCACTCATACTTGTACCTTCCTTGTGTTCTTTCCTGTCTTCTCCTTTCTCTTGTCCAGGCAACTCTCTCTGTCCAGCCAGCTCTTTCTGTGACATTTCAAACATCCTTGCTGCTGCAGAACAGCCCCTGGGATGTGCCTTGGTCATTCACCCCTGATTGGGGCAGTCTTGGTCTCTCTATTTCCCTCCTTCCTTCTCTCTTCTCTGTTCAAAATCTAACAGGTAAGACCCTTTCCCTGTCCAATCACTTGGGCTGTGTGACACTCTTCTCCCCTTCCTATCATGTTCAAGCTGTCTGAGTCCCAATTTTTCCAAGCCATAGGTGACCCTAGTGACTGTTTGCAGGACACAAACCAGAGCCCACCCCAAACAAGCCCCTGCCTCAAGTTGCATTACTACAGTTGGATTACAACAACATTCCTTTTAGAAAGGAATTTACTGTTGGTTTGAAAACATTTGTACTGTCTTTGATAGATTGTTTCAGTAATTATTTACTTTCACTGCTAAAAATGAGCATTCTGTATTAGTGGGAATTTTTGCAGAATCTGATTTCCAGCCCTTGGAACATTTACATTTTTTGTCTCATAGATTTAAGAGCATGTCAATCAAAATTCTGGTCCATTGTAACTACTCACATTCCCTTTTACCTCCTCTGGTTAAGTAAAGAGTTCAAGCACCTTGAGGCATTATAAGCATATTTTCCAAACCTCTAATCTTTCTCTTGGCTTTCCTTGTAGCTTTCTGTAGTGTTTCAGGTTCACTATAGAATTATGAATCTCAAAACCCACAAAATATTCCAGTAACAGTTGTGCTTGTGCTAAATTTCAGAATAATTTGGACTTTCTACTCTATATTCCCTTGTTTGTGCAACAAAGGATTGTATTAGATCTTTTAACCACTGCTTTAAAGGGCCAGGCTTTGTTCATCTGATAGTCTGCAGTTACTGCTTTCTAAGAGTCCTCATCCTGTAAGTCCAACCTTCATTTCTGTATATAAAAATGCAGCCTTAGTTTTGTGCCTGTTGGGATACATGTTTTTGCTTATTGCCCAAGCAGTCCATATTGTTCTGTAGCAGTGGTCTGTTCTCTTTATATTGCACCTTGCCCCAAACTTTGTATAGTCTCTTTCAGTGATGTTTTTTCCATTTTGTTTCAGGCTGTTAACAAAATACTCAGATTTCTCCCTGCTTGAACTAGTAATACATCCTATTGCAAATAACTTCTGTTTCTGTTCCATTTAGAGATAGACTATTTCTAATATATCTAATATGGGCCCTATTTCTCTGTTATTTTTGTTAGAAGACCAGGAAAGCATTTAGAGTCAAGTCAAAACACCAAGTGGTCTATGTCAAAATCATTACTTTTATCAGTCACATTTATAATTTTGTCAAAAGAAATACCACAATAGTTTGATGAGATTTGCTGCTCATATACTTGTGGTGTTTGGCACTGGTTGTATTATTCCACTTCTTTTCTTTTAATTGAGTCTCATATTAGCTGCTCTGTTATTTTGTCTGAAATCAAAGTCTGTTTGGGGTCCTGTGGTAACTTGGATGGTTCTCCTTCCCTTTTTGGGCATTGGCACCACTTCCATTGAGCTGGGACTTAATCCATAGTTCAAGCCTTGTGCAAAATCAGCACTAACAGTCATTGTCCAGACCTGCTAATTTAAACATATTTACTTTCAGTAGCTAGTGTTGGAATGGAAAATATTTCATAGTTATCATATGGCATGATTATATCACTGAATAAGGAATAGCAATATTTATTTAACACGTCTGCCTTGCCTGCAAAATCATTTGCAATTTCACTGTCTTTAGCAAGCAGTGGACTGGTTTTAATTTACTAATGGTACACTTTTATTTATTTTTTATGTTAATTTTTACTTCTAGTTTCACTTTCATTCAAAACTGAACTCTTAATTTTACTATGGGATTGTTTCTTTTTAAAATTGTAACGAAATATTTTTAGACAGAATTACCTTTCATAGTTCTCAGTTTAAATTATTTCTGACAAATTTCTCTTGGCTTTTTTTCAGCTTTGTTAAACTGATCCTTTTTAAGGTGACAGATGTATGCATTATTATTTGGGGTGTCCGTGTATTTACAAACACATGTAATTGCCATATTCACTTATGCTTATGAATAGACTTAAATTTAAACTCTTTCAAAATTACATCTACTGTGGAATTCCTTTGTGCTGGATGCACAAATTCGGAGTGAGTAAATGTCTCAGTGTAATTCCAAGAGCCCTGTGGTGCTGCCCTGCTATAATTTCTCTTCATTTCCTATCCACATCCCATTCATATCACCTCGTTCCTCTGTGTCCATTGTGTTCCAGGCACCTGCTTTTCCAACCCCTTTTCTAGCTCCCTTCCTGTAACTGACCCATATAACTTAAAACCAGATCAGTCAATCCTGGCTCTTTCTGCCTAAAAATAACCAGAGAAAGCCTCCTCTGGGTCTAATTGCTATTATTTTCTCTGTAGACATTTAGGTAATGACTGTGTGTTCCTCTGTGATGTACAGCACCAAGCACTTTGCCTGTGCTTCACAAGTAGATAAAGACAGAGTCCATTAAAGACTTAATTGCTTTGATGAGTTATTGGTCTGCCTTGGTACAGTGATTCCCACAGAGCAGGACTCCTGATTTCTCCTCTCTGAAGGCACATACTGAGGGAAGGATGTTCCTCATGACACATTTCTGAGCACAATTATAGTAACTGGTCTCTTCTCTTGCTGCAGCTTGCTAAGTTTTCAGAGGACACTCTCAGCAGCTACACAGAGATGGTATCTTCTCAGGTACTATTATTATGAATTGTTTTCTTCCATCTTCACTGCAGAACTTCATGATATCCTTTCCCTTCCTCTCTGATCTCCTGCTTGTTCCTAGACCCTTTTTACTCGTGTCAGTTGTCCATTGTCACTCATTTGTTGCTTTAATTTGCTATGCATGCAGGTTGCATGTCTTTCCCCTGCACCTTCCTCTGCTCTGCTGACCAGAGATTGAGGTGACTTCGATGCTGAGTCCAGTTGTGCTTTTCTAAATCTTGCAAATGGTTTGAAATCAATGTTTTCTGTCCTGAAGAAAGTGCCTCTTTCAAGTCCTGTTCCAGGAGTAAAATAAACTTTTTATGATGTGTATCAGAAAGAAGGGAAATATTTTGCTTATACCAGAAAAACGTCCTTTTTCATCCAAAACTAAAAACCAGAGGAGGTGGTGGTCAGCAAGACCAAACATGCAGAGGGGACCATGAGGGCTTTTTGAAAGTCTGATCCTGTTTCATAGGCTCCTTAACAAGCTTAAGCACATTACTAGTGCTTCCAAAGCTGGGGCAATTAAACATTCAGAAGCCCTTTTTTCTGGGGAAGGAACTGCTCTGGCCACTCTATAAATTGCATCATCCAGATTAAACAGGTGGGTAGAGGAAAGACAGTTCTTTGTCTAATCTGGCATTAAGATTCTCCTTTCCATAAGGAGGCAGATGGACTCCAGAAGTGATTAAAATATCCCTAGATACTATAAGAATCAATTCCTATGTCTGTGCTCCCAGTCATTCAGAGGAGTGCACATGGATGCCCACACATGTGCTTCCTTTGCTGAATATTTTGTTGTCTTTCTGTGCCAATTCATCATTTAGCTGAGATGTTTTTCTGGTTAAAATGGCAGTGATTTGAGCTGACCTACCTCATGCAGAATATCTGCTTTTTCCTTTTTGTACCTGTGTAACATTTTTTGCTTTGGAGAAACTGGTTTAAATAAGAGCTTTTTTCTTCCTGGTGATTGGTCATGATTGTTTTGCATTTGAGGTTACAGCTGTACTAACCCTTAGGATCTAAGGAACATGGTATAAGGAGCTTTGGGGGAAGTGCTCTGCAGTGACAGCATTCCAAAACAACAGCTGAAAAACAGTAAAATAAGAGTAATGCAAACCTGGTTTTGCTGACTTTAGGAGTGCAATGGAGAAAAACATACAGCTCTGGTGTTTGCATTGATTGCTGCCATCCAGACCCTCTCTGAAACATGTTTGTGTGGAAGATGAAGGGAGCCAACTGGACTTTTTAATTTTGCAAAATATCCCCTTCTTTCCATTTATTACCATGTTGATCACAATTCCTTTGTAATGATGAAGTATTCAGGGCACCTTGGCTTTACTTCCAATGTTGTCACTGCCTCAGTAAGTATCCTTGGGCAAGTCACCTCACCAGAGGGACTCCATCTACCTGATCTGCAGCATGGTGATGGTAAACCTAAGGCCTCAAACTCTATAATCCAAGGGGATGAGTTTAGGAAAAAGGTAATAAGAAGTAACAACTGATTTGCTCAAAAAGAAATCACTTTGGAATTCCTTTCTGTGTTTTTGGATAGACAGAGGTAGTTTCAATGAATTCTCAATTCAGCAAGCAGACTGTGTTAGCATTCTGTGGAAGGGGGAAGAAATGCTTTTCCCTTGGGAACATCAGCACTATATCAGGTAACAAGTTCCCACGGAGACTGATGTTCCTCTTACTGTGTATCACTGTTGAAACCAAAAGCAGGTAATGTCACACTCCCTTTTTAACTTCTCTCCCTTCGCCTTTCACTGAATGAGTCTTTAATTGGCTGATGTCCTCTGCTTCCCTTGTCAGGAAATGATACGGTGTATCTGGAGTCACTTCCTCTGTGTTTTAAAAGGAAAATCCCCAACTCTGAGCTTCACTTCCAGCTTGCTCCACAGTCTGGGATCTGTCACTGTGAGTATTGCTGGGTTGTCAGAAAGAGGAGCCCTGTGCTTCATTTTCATCATGTGTGTTGTCCTTCCATGAGCACAGACTGTTCAATCAGCTCACTGTGCTGGAATTAGAAACCCTTCAGGCAACTGTCTTTGCAGAAGAGTTTGTAACTGTCTTGTCATGTCCAAGCAGCACATTTCCAGGCTAAAACAATGCTTAGAGATACTCTGTGACATCTATCGGGATGTCTGGGTTTTCCAGCTCTGGTTCTGGTCCCATTATCCTCTTGACCCCTGTTCAAAAACCAGCTGGTTTGGGTCCTGATAAGGTATTAGGATGTGATACGGGTTGAGTAGTTGCTTCCTTCCTTTGATCTTCATGCCTTGTTTTGTAATATCCTGAGATAATTGGTGTTAAATAACCCATCAATCCTGTTAAAGCAATGAATTCTTAGAGTTCTTGGAGTGGTTTTAGGTGCACATTCTTAAGGCAGAAGGTTGGGGAAGGAGAGACTTGTCTGTCAAACTCATGATATTTACAACGATGCATGAACATCCAGACATGTTTTCACTGAGATTTTCCTTTCTTGGGGGTGTTGTGGGATGTTCCAGGTGCTCTGCTGTGTAGACAAGCAGGGGATTCTATCCTGGCCAAACCCCAGCCCAGAGACTGTTCTGTTCTTCAGTGGGAAGGTGGAACCACCTCATGATAGCCATGAAGATCTGACTGATGAGCTCTCTACACGGTCCTTCTGCCATCCTGAGATGGAGGATGAGGTGAGTGATACATAATCCATAGTGCAGTTTGTTGGCTGTAATCCTAATTTGACTGACACACACAGTGTGATATTGAGGGGGCCCTTTGCTTGTAGAGAAGTGCTGTGCCATAATTCTTTGCTTAAAAGATAAATAAGCAGCGAGGATGAGATGGATCCTCCTCTACAGGAATCCTAAAGCAGCATGGAAATCAGCAGTGGCTTGTGTTCAATCACTGAATCACCACTGTTCATTTTATTGGTCTCTTTCAGCCCCATGAGAGAGACGCTCTGCTCTCTGGCCCCTTGGCAGACACAGTCCACATGACCAATGAACAAGAGAGGAACAACTGGCCTAGTGACCCTCCAAAGGCTCCTGATGCCCCTGCCCATCGAAAGCCAAACAGCAGAAGCAAACATCCCTCTGGATCCAATGTGAGCTTTAGCAAGGACACAGAGGGTGGAGAGGAGGAACATACTCAGGTAGGACATACTGGAGGGGCACAAGAATAGGCTTTTGTGGAGCCTGTCTGTAAGACAGGGTCAAACCCATAAAGTTTTGGAGAATTTAGCTGGGAATTCCCTGCAGGACTCTAGGCTGGAGCTGTATTCATTGTAACCAACTGGAATTTCCCTGTATGTTGCACCAGGTTGTTGGGGACAGCGAGGTGTTGGCTTGTGAGGCTGAAGACTTTGTGTGTGACTACCACCTCGAGATGCTGAGCCTGTCCCAAGACCAGCAGAACCCCTCCTGCATCCAGTTTGATGACTCCAACTGGCACATGCACTTGAATTCCCTCAAGCCTCTGGGCCTGAACGTGCTGCTCAACCTCTGCAACGCCAGCGTGACAGAGCGGCTGTGCCGCTTCTCCGACCACCTCTGCAACATCGCCCTCCAGGAAACTCACAACGCCGTGCTGCCTGTCCACGTGCCCTGGGGCCTCTGTGAGCTTGCCAGGCTCATAGGTGAGGAGGAACTGGGTGAGCAGACACAGAGAAATCAGGGCTGTCAATAGACACTTAATCTTTAGAGAGCACAAGAATATTTCCCTGGTCCTGGTTGCTGAGAAGGTGGAAAGATAGAGCTGACTCTGTTGTTGTTTGGTTGCCAAAAGAGTCTATTAAAGAGATTGTTTTTGGCAAGGTCTGACATTGTCAACACTATCAAAGGAATGAATGTCATCAAGGATGTTGCCAGCCAGCCCTGGCTAGGCTTGGTATTCTGGCTTGAGTCTGCCCATCTCATCAGGAGACAAAGAATATCTGCTAATGAACAGATATCTGCCCTGTCTTTACTGTAAGGCCTTACAGGGAGTTTGGGAATAAATTATGTGAGACACTTCAGCTCGTTTTATAGATTGGAAGACTGAGGCATAGGGGAGATAAGAGTTTAGAGGTAACATGAGAATTAAAATCTGGAAACTCAAACTCACTTCTGTGCCTGTCCTTCAATATCACAGTTCCTCTCTTCAGGGAACCAGAAGCATCAACACTGTAATTACTAATAACATCTGGTCTTTCTGAATGTTTTTTGTCATAGATCTTGAATCATTTTTGTGTAGATGCACAGAGTACACAGCTCACCTACCAATTGCTGGGAAGGTGTCACAATGAGCACAGGCAAAGTAGGTGGCACATAAGCAGGAGAAGAGACTTTTCTTTTGCTTTGGTTAAAGCCTAATTTTTCTCCTTGTGTTCATGTTTCAGGTTTCACACCAGGTGCTAAAGATCTTTTCAAGCAGGAGAACTATTTGGCCTTGTACCGCTTGCCAAGTGATGAGATGGTTAAGGAAACAATCCTGGGGAAGCTTTCATCCATCACCAAGAGGAGACCTCCCCTCAGCCACATGATTAACCTGTTCGTGAAGGACACCACTACCAGTAAGGCCCCCCATGTTTTGGGCATCCTCTTGGTACAGGAGGATCTTTTCTGCAGACAGTCTAGAAAATAGCAGGCTGGAAAAATCTGGAGTCCCTATGGGATAACAGCCCTGCTCTGCCCATGGCCAGCACAGATATGCTCAACAAACCTTAGTGATCAGCTGTGGCATACTGAAGAGGAGACTTCTTCCCAGCTTTGACTCACTCCAGAATCATAAATAATTTTTTAAAATGATCTTAGCACATGTAGACCTGTTTTCTGGGACCAAGTAGCATTGCAGAGCAAGATGTGGATTTATTGTGTTTTTAATAGACTTCATGGTGGTGGTGAAACTGAGACTGCATGGAGTTGAATATTACTCAGAGTTTTAGTTAGTGATGCTCATCCTTCTAACTCAAATCATCATCTTTGTGAGTTGTTGTAGTGTATTATATTGCATACTCCTATATTGCTTACTAATAAGAAATCACAGAAATCCTGTGCCAATTCAGAATGACCATGGATACAACACCTGAAGCCGTGCTGACTTCTCCACTCCTTCGACTCCTTCATGTTCCTGTAGGAGTGGGCTAGGATAGAATGGATGTACAGCTTGACACCGTGAGGTCTTAAAGCACCTCAGCAAGATTTAACAGCTTGCCTGTCAGAGCTCTTAGTCTGTTTGTAATTCCTTAAATTGACTGAACTTGGCTCTCTGGAGTTGACATATGTTCAGTATTGCATCTGAAATATGATCATTATGCTGGTGAGAGTTCCACCAGGTTAACTGTCTTCTCTCACCCAATTCTTCTTAAATTTGTATCTTTATCTGGGGAGGAGCTTTTTCTTATGGTCTGATTGCTGCTATCTTGCCTTTGTGAACAGGAATTATTTTGATGCTGAGATTCTCAGTGTAGGGAAAGAACCTTTAATGTTGCCTCACTTCAACTCCTTATCCTCATTTTTAAACGGTTTAGTTTAGAGGCTGGAGCTCAGACAAATATGTGTGTGACCTGGATTATGCTGTCTAGAGTAAATTCTAAGAGGAATTTTGCCAGTTGGGGTTAGTTAACCATTGGAACACCTCTCACACAATAGTCTTGTCCCTTGAAACTTTTTTAAATGTTACCATTTCAGAACCAGAAATACTGGATTGTGCAGATAACATTGGCTGAAATCAAATGGCTCTGTTTATGCAGGAATCAGACCAGATAATCATAACTAACCTCCCTTAATACAGTATTTGTGAACAAATCTCTGAATCCACCCACTCCCATGACAGGCTGCAGTCAAAGTGAGATACATAAATTCTACAGCTGTAGCAGAAATAGGAGGCAGCTTATCTGTGTATTCACTTTCTATTCCATTGAAATATGTGTCTCACCATCTGGCAGTGTTCATCCCAAATCCATAGTAACCACATGGAAATGAGGAGCTCGCCGGCATCTTCCATGGAGAAAATGGCTTGATACCATCTCTGTCTTTGCTGTAGCTGCATTCCTCAGTTCCTTTTGCTCTGTCTCACTGGCTCAGCTGGAGCAGTTTGGTTCTTCCTAACGAGTCCCAACAGCCATGAATGGCTGCTCATACTCCCTGCCCTATTCATTAGTTTTTTTCCCTTTTGCCAGAAGAATCTTGGCCTTCAAGTCCACAATTTGGGAAGGGAAAAGGCTGAGCTCACTTTACTGGCAATGAACTCCTTCCAGTTTATAATGTGTGCTGTCACTGCCACTTACTCCTTAGCAGGATTGTGGTGTGGGATGCTGGTGGGATTGAATGGGAAGTGGATTGAAATTGTTGTCAGGCATGAACGTAGGTACATCTGTGTGTGTGGTCATCTGCAAGCTCTTGCTCTGTGTCCAGGACATAGGTTTTGCATAGATCAATAAACATCTCTTGTTCCTTCTCTCCTAGTAAGGACTATCTGACCTTAGAAGCAAGGTGGGAAGGATTAGGTGTTTATACAATAAAATTAACCAGAGCTCTGCACAAGTGCTCCTTTGTGTCCCCAAGACAGGCTCCTTCTTTCACACACAGCTCCTGTTCGTCTCGGAGGTTTGTTATGCTGATAAACTTGGCGTGTGATGACTATTTATAGCAGAAAGCAGAGAGCTGCTATGTTTTGGAAAATCCTCTGGTGTTCCTGAAGGTCCCTGCCTGTTTTGTGCAAGTGGATATTCTTGGCTCCTGATTTCAGCCAGTGTGAGCATTAGCAGTCAGCAACAATGCCTGTGAGGAGCCTTTGGGCTCATTTTTCTTGGCAGTGATTTTTTTTCATTAGCTCAGCTTTGAAGCTGTTGGGGGCAAAGTCACAGAGCAGCTGGAGGAGGGAGCGTAGACAGAGAGGGCTACGTGAGTGCAATGTTAATATGTTGATGCAAATGAGAGGGAGCAGGAGCTGTGGAGGGGAGGCAGCCCCACATCCTTTAACTTGTGTCCTGCACCTGGAACTTGCATCAGACAAGTGATACCACACACCTTCGACAAAAACTTTTTAACACCTCTGTCTACACAATGGAGTAAGAGATTTTAAGTCTCTATTAGAAAATAGGGAAAGGAAAAAAACGGGACAAGCTGTGGTGTCCATGGATTTTCAGTTCTTTCCGAATCACAACATGAGTTACTTTTTTATAGTCTGTTACGTTGAACTTTTGACCCATCCTGATTTAACACATTTGCAGGACATTTTGTGGAACAGGCTGCTATCTGACAGGTCACACTGTCAAACTATCTTCTGCTACTTGAATGAAAAGTATTCAAGAATAGCTCTTACCCTTTAGTTCCACATCTGGCCTGAAAATGAATGCACTTTCCAGCGTAGGCAGACTTTGATCCTCACAGGCTCATCACTGCTGCTTGTACTTTCATGAGAAGAAGCTCACAAGAATCTCTCTTCTTCTGCTCTGTTGGATACAGGAGTAAGATATCCCACCTTTGTAGGAGCAGGATTGATACATAGTGCAAGGGGAGAACTGGAGAGGGCTATGTGGCTCACATTTTACCACAGTTAGACAAAGAGCAGCTGCAGGTCTTGAGTAATTTCTCAGGGGAGACTGAAAACTTTCAGCAGAAGAAAGGGGATATCTGGAGTCAATCAAAGCAGTTTGTGGGGATGATCACCTTTAACAAATAAGGGAGCAGTTGGTGTGATATGCCTTTCCTGGGAGCCTGTGTGTGATGCTGACTCATTGTTCTCCTACACTTCAGGCACTGAGCAGATGTTTTCCCATGGAACAGCCGACATCATCCTTGAGGCCTGCACAGACTTTTGGGATGGTACTGATATCTACCCCCTCTCTGGCTCTGACAGGTGGGCAGCTTTATCATTTGGTGCATTTAGGGGCTGCGGATAAATTGCAGAGGGGATCTGGTCACCCCGTTAAAATTCCCTTTATGATGCTTGTTAAGCTTTCTAAGAGAAGCTTCAAGTAGGTTATGAACATGAGCCATCTCTGCTTATAATTAATTGTTATCATTACAGCAATGTAAGAGATTAGATAGCAGCAAGCACTCAGTTGGACTGTAAGAACAAGCCACTTCTTACTGTAAGTGTTAAGATACTGGCCTCTTTTAAGTGGATTCTGAGTGTACTCTGTAATAGGACCATGAATTATAACCAGGTAGTGCTGGTGGCAGAGAAATTTTTTTTGTTGTTCAAGACAAATGTCATATCTTACATGAAATACAAAATGATCAATTCTGCCTGAACCAGTCCACACAATGCATCACATTTGAGTTCTGCTGCAGTATCTGACAGTGTCTGCTGCATTTCCATCTGTAGGGTGAATTTCTGCTAGCAGAGCAGACAGTAGTGTTTAGTTTCACTGACTAGCAGCAGTCAGTGAAAGTCTGCTCATCCTCAGTTGTAAGAAAACTCCCACTGGTCCTTTTTGGAATATTGATCATCTTAGAAGCCAATGAAAGCTCCCATATATAGTCTAATTTGTTGCCTTTGTGAGTTCAACCTAAAGAAAGAACTTTATACTATTGCAGTGGATGAATATGGACTAAATGGAGACTTCACATACAGCTTCTGGGATCCAAACTCTTAAAGGGGATAGGACAAAAGTCTGTTACTGCAACTATCCCTGCCATAGATACCGTTGTCAGAGTTGTCAGTTCCCTCCTTGGTGTTTATCTCCCTACAGATAAATTATCTCTGATGAATTAAGCTTCTGCTGTCATGCAGTGAACTTCCTTGGAGTCATCTGGCAGCCATATAGAACATATTACATTATTAAGTGTACTCAAAGAGCACTGTGTTCATACTCATCCATCTGATGGGGAAATAGAAACATTCACCACTGCCCCTGAGGGAATATTTGTTGCCCTGTAGTGCCTGGAGCTTGGAGAATGCAGAAACAGTAGGGAAAGGCTTCTTTGAACTCTGACCACTCCTCATGGAAGACATCTTTCCCAATGCATGGAACTACAGCATACATTGTCAGAAATGCAGCACGTCTTTGCTAACTTTGCCTGTTTTTAATCTTTTCCACATAGGAAGAAGGTGTTGGATTTCTACCAGCGAGCCTGCCTGTCAGGATACTGCTCTGCCTTTGCATACAAGCCAATGCATTGTGCCTTGTCCTCCCAGCTCAATGGGAAGTGCATAGAGCTGGTGCAGGTCCCTGGGCAGAGCGCGATCTTCACGTGCTGTGACCTCCCTGGGACAACCCCCATCAAACAGAGCAGCAGGAGGAATAGCTGGAGCTCAGATGGTATGTGTCCTCAGTCCTGTCTATAATAAGGGCCAGGTGCTTGCTCTGATCAGTCTGGAGATGTAGGAACATTGTTATTCAGAGTAGCAGATGGAAATTTGGAAGGGTTTCTGCAGCACATTTCCAGACTAAGTAAGGATGTAGCAGCTGGTAGGTGTATTTCTAGTTAAGTTATTGAAGCTTGCAGAGAAATTCTTCTCCTTGTGGGAAGTCTGTTTCTAAAGCAGGCTGCTGAAAGTCAAGACTTCTGGATATTTCAATACTTCCTTTGCTATTTGTCTAATTTTGTGGAATGTGTTGGGCTTTTCAAAGGAATGAAATGTATGGTGGTATGTGATTATTCTCCCTTGATGGATTTTGTTGCTGTGCTGAAGGAACTGATTCCCACTAGAACAGCAATAGAAACTGAGAAATAAGCACATACCAGTGCATAAATCCAGGAGGCTCTTTTGGGAAACCAGTCTTAATTTCTTTCTGCTTTGGTCTCCCATTCTGTAAGATGTGACTAGTGGGCTTTCCAACAGCTGGGGACAGCTGTGACTGAGTGTTTTCAGAACACTTTTCAGTCCCACCTGTGGCAAGTTTTGCAACTGTGTGAAGTGTTTTATCATTTTGTTCCTCATGCTGCATCCAGCTCCCAGTCACCACAGGCTGATGTGGCGATGGTGAAGGAACCCTGGCAAAGAGCCTTTGCAGGGTCTCTGGGAGTGTCCTTGGAGGGAACATGATCCAGTTCCTTTGCATCAGCCCCTCGTGCTCTGATGCCACTCTGCCTCAACTAGACTCACCATGTTGTTTAAGCACAGTAGGATGTGTTTAAAATGCACATGTGAACATTATGCAGCATACATCCTTTACCTTTCTGCCCAAATTCCTTGTGACTGATCCCTGTCTTCTATTTTGTCTCTTTCCTTTCCACGCTCGCTGTTTCCCGCTTGTATTGTTGGTCACATATGTGGGGATGTCCTGAAACTGCTTCTGTGACTGGGTATGCTGGGACAAATGGATGTTTCCTCATCTTTCCTCCTGTTTCTATGTATCTGCACATTTCTGTGTCCCTTGGTGTTACCTTGGTGCCCCCCTCAACCACATGTACTTTGTCTGATGCACATGTGGCCCCTCATGTCTCAATGTGGTTGCGTGTTGTTTGCATGCCTGAAGAAGGGATTGGGGAAGTGATGGAGAAGGAAGACTGTATCCAGGCTCTCAGTGGACAGATCTTCATGGGAATGGTCTCATCTCAGTATCAGGCCCGTCTTGACATTGTCCGCCTCATTGATGGATTGGTCAATGCCTGCATCCGTTTTGTCTACTTCTCCCTGGAAGATGAGCTCAAAAGCAAGGTAAGCTGTCTTTGCTGAACCCCCTGAACTTGCATGGCCCCTGGTTGTCTGACTGGAGAGTTTAGCTCCAGTTCAATCTAAGGCTAATCTGATTCAGCTCACTAATGAGTCCAGAAGGTACCTGGGCTCCAATATGGCATTGGTCTGCAGTACTCTGGCCTGGGCAGCCACACTAAAACCCTTTGTCTGCTTCTCCACAGGTGTTTGCTGAGAAGATGGGTCTGGAGACTGGCTGGAATTGCCACATATCCTTGACACCTAATGGTGACGTGCCTGGCTCAGAGATCCCTCCCTCCAGCCCCAGCCATGCAGGTTCCCTGCACGATGACCTACACCAGGGTGAGAACTGCACCTGGGCCACTTGGAATGCCATGTGTTTCCTGGATTGTTCTTTTAAACCCATTCATAGATTCCCTTGTCCACACAACACCTGATCCTTCAGAGCTTTGAGCACAAAACTGGATGGGTCTGAAGTGTGTGTGTGAACCACAGCACTTTACATTTACAGCCTTTCTACCCAGACAGTACCACAGTTGTTGGAAACAGACATCTTTCTGCCATGAATTTAGAACTCCTCATCAGTGCTTTTGGTTCTTGCTGGGGCCTTGGTCAAGCCACTGAGGGTCTCTTGCCTATGCATTACTTTTTTTTCTTACTTCAGGTGAGATTTCTTTACTCTCTTCCTCTAGAAGGACAGCAAAACAGATAAAGTATGTCTCAAAAGAGCAGAGACTAGGCTCACATATCTATCTTTGAACAGATTAGTCATCTAAAAATACTGCATTTTAGATGACTGAGTGGGAGATCTAAGTGTTGCTAACCTAGAAAATCAGGCCTCACATTTCTTGGCTTCTGCAGCGCCACGTGAATGTACCATGTGGGTGGCACAGGGGTGGCAGAGGCAGGTTTGTGTTTATTGTTTATGCTGCTTCTCTCTGCTCCAGTTTCTCGAGAAGATGTGGAGGGGCTTCTGCTGATGGAAGAGGAAGGGCACTCGGATCTCATCAGCTTTCAGCCAACAGACAGTGATATCCCCAGCTTCCTGGAGGACTGTAACAGGGTGAGGGCCCTTTCCCTGTGCCCCTTGTCCTGTTGTCATGGTCAGCAGTATCACCTCATTACTCCCAGAGGGAATTCCTCTTCAAAACAGATTGACTGGTTTACACTGGGGCTCCTGATTTCCCCTATCCTCTTCCAGCTTGGTATCTAGAGTCTGGGAAATCTGGGATTATCTCAGGTAGTCACTTCTCTTGAATAGCTCTTTGCTTTGGAGTTTAGGAATGGAGATTACCATACATGGGGAAGGCTTGAGAGCTGCTCAGTTGCTCTCAACTGAGAGCCATTCCCATGGGCTCAGCAGGGAGTGGGGATATCACCACATTCCATGCAGACAGAAGAAACTGTCTGTCCTCCAGCTGTGAGCCATGACTGTGCTGCCCAGTGGTCAGTGTGGGACAAGCTCTTCCTGCCACACAAAATCCTCACACATGCTCAGCAGAGATTACAGAAATGTCAGAGATAGATTCAGATTAAAAAAAATAAAATCTCTTAGGCCTGGGTTTAGAAGGCAGGAACCCTTCTTCCCTGTGCTGCACAGTGGTATGGCTGTAATTGAAATAGATCTAGGTGCTGGGAGACAGTGAATGTGTCTGATTAGTCTCTCCACACAGGTAAAAAACCTTTAAAAATCCTTGAGCACAAGTTTATCACAGTGACCTTACAAACCCTGACAGCAAGCACAAGCAGCTTGGCATGCCTGTAGAACTTTGAGCAGAGAGCTTTAGACAGCAGCTTGGGAAAGCCAGTTCTGTCTGCAGGGACATGAATTTGTATCTGATCTAGAAGTTGCATAATTCTAGGAATCATTCTCATTTCAGCAGTTCCCTCTGAAATGCCTCTTCCTCACACACACACACTCCTGTTTATTCTCTTCTTTCTCTTTTTCAGGCCAAACTCCCACGGGGGATCCACCAGGTGAGACCTCACCTGCAGAACATTGACAATGTGCCTTTACTGGTGCCCCTCTTCACTGACTGCACCCCAGAGAGTAAGTGGCACAGAGTGTGAGTCTGTCCTACTGCTGTCCAGGAGTACCTTCCCCAGCTCTTTGCTCTGGCTCATCCAAGTGTGGACATGGGTGAAGGGAAGAGCACACATTGGGGAAATCTAGAAGGGCATATTGATATTAGTGACCTGTGGGAAGCCAGGTGTTAACTTCGTTTTAGTGCAGCTGTTCCCTAGCTACTGAACTGGGCAAGGAACCACTCCTTTCAATTTGCATTTGTAAGAGACACAAAAGCAAACATCCAAAATGCTACTGCCTTTTATTAAGTAAGTGTTATCAGTGTACCAGGAGACTTCAATCTCTGCTCACAACCCTTGCTGCCTTATGTAACTTGGAAATCACTTCCCAGAAGAATTTTCCCCTGGCAGTTGCTGTTAACACCTTCTGCTGGTTTGCAGAGATTTTGGTTGCAAAAACCAGAAAGGACAAAATTTCCTTCTCTCTCTGAGGCACTGCTTCATCCAAGAAAGGGGCCAAGTGCTTGGCTGGCTAATACATGTCCAGTCTCCAGTAAAAGTGTGAAGCAGCATTATGATTTAGCATTTTAGTACCTCTGGACACAGTTTACAGTGTGCCAGTCACAGCCCAGTCTGCCTGCACACTTGGTGGCCAAATTTTTTCTCTCTTTCTGACAGAAGTGGCAGTTTTCCCCTTGACCCAACCCCTCATTGTGCTGCAGATCATCCACCAGGCATTTAGAGAAGTTGTTTATACAGGAATCTGTGGAGGGAAGGTTTGAGATTTTTTTGCCTGGAGCATTCTAGAAAATCCATATACACACAGAGCACTGTGCATGGAGCTACAAAATAAAAATCAGATCAAACAGCAGCCTTGATTTAGAGGCCCCAGGGGGTGTTGATAATCATATTGATGAAGGCTAGAGGTGGTTGTGGGTGGGAGTGCAGGAACAGGGGTTGGCTCTGAGTATGGCTAAGCGTGGCACTGATTTTGGATTGGTTTATTCCATCTGTTCCTTTAGACTTGGAACAACAGTAGTGATGTGCTGCTGGGCAGAGGTTGAAATGGTGTGTTTATTTTAGGTTTATTTAATTTCTGCTGTTTTCTAACAAGAGCATGTGGTGCTGAAGCTGTCTTATGCACCAGCTCTGATCCAAAAGAAATATGCTGGAGATGCAAATCTCTGGGTCACAGTTCTGTGAACCACAGCTCAGTTCCTGCAGTGTCAGGTATATAGGGCACCTGCTCTGCAGTTAATTAGCTATCTAATTGTGTACTTTGACTGTGGATCTCACTGTGCATGACTGGTTAGTATCAGTTGGGATAATTTTAAAAGATCTGACTGCCTGTTTTGCAGACTGGAAAGAGTGTGTGAAATGATGCATCTTTGTGTTCATGATGACACAACACACTGTGTTTCTCCTTCTGTCCCTTTGCAGCCATGTGTGAGATGATCAAGATCATGCAGGAGTATGGGGAGGTGACTTGCTGTCTGGGGAGCTCTGCCAACCTTCGGAACAGCTGCCTCTTCCTGCAAAGTGATATCAGGTGGGGCAGGATCTACTCCTCCTCCAGCAGCCTTTGCCTTGAGCTTAGTGAGTGCCCTGCCATGGGTCACACCACACCTGTGGATTGTGCAGGGGAATGCACACAATTGGTCTGTCCATTGTCAGCTGTATTTTTCTCTATAAGGGAGATTTGGGGAGTACTGGATGGGAATACCACTTAGATTCCTCAACACACAGATTTTTCTCTGTTTTTGAAAGGAAGATACTCTCTTGCATGCTGGTCTGTTATGCTCCAGCTGGCATTACAGGCTTCTCTACCACCAAAGTAGACAGAGGTGGGATGGCACAGCACACTGTGACTTTACAAGCTCAACTGCCTTGAAACAGTTTCTCCTCTGGGATGAGGACTTTGACTAATGCTCCTGCATTGTCCTTGCAGTATAGCACTGGACCCTCTCTACCCATCTCGCTGCTCCTGGGAGACCTTTGGCTATGCCACCAGCACCACCCTGACCAATGTCTCTGACGAGCTCACCCCGCTGCAGCTCTCAGGGCAGCTCAACAGCCTGCCCTGCTCCATGTCCTTCCGCCAGGAGGAGAGTACCAGCATCATCAGGCTTATAGAGCAGGTGAGCCAGGCACATCCCCTCTCCAGGACCCACAGGGAGCACAGCCAGGACCTGACATGAGCTTTCTGGCTGAGGTGCCCACAGAAAGCTGCCAGAAGTAGCTTTGCTTGTGATTCCTGTCCTTTCCTCAGGAAGCACAAAAGAGGGAATCTTCCTGCCTGGCCCTACTGGTCCAAAGTGTAGGGGATGGTTTGGGAAAGATGCCTTCTTACAACAGAACATAAATATTGTTTGTGTGGATGAAGTATAATCTTGCAGAGATCCCTATCCGGACAACAATACTGTTAGGGAGAAGTGGAATCCCATAAAAGCCAGGAGTTTAAACAAACTTACTCCTTGGCTAAATTCTGCCTTTCCTTCATAACCTCTACACCTAGGCAAGAGACCTCCTCTTTTGCTTTCAGTGTATCCAGATCCTCTCCCATTCCACTTCCCCTGTGGGCCACATGTTCTGCCCCTGCCTGCCAATAACTGTTCTTGGCTGACAGCTGCTCCCATCAGGGCTCTGAGGGCTTGTCCTTCCTTCCAGGCCAGGCATGCAACGTATGGGATCCGCAAGTGTTTCCTCTTCCTGCTGCAGTGCCAGCTGACCTTGGTTGTCATTCAGGTGAGTCTTGGCCTGGCTGGGGACAGCATTTAGCTCAGAGGACAGGAGTACATGGATATGAGTGGCTGCAGTGGGGCAGCCTTGAGAGAGGAATGTGGCTGTCAGTCAGCTCTGGTGAAGTTACACATAGGGACTGATCTCAGCCAGCACTGCCCCTTCTCCCTGACCTTCATCAGGGGTTTCTTTTCAAACCCTTTTTCCTTGGAGAAAAGTATCCCCTGCAGCACCTGGAATATGTGGAGGAGCTGTGCAGTGGCAGCTCATCCCCGTGTTTTGGGGGAAGTCAGCAGCATCTTGAGTAACAAGTCTGTCCTAGCACTGCTCACACTCCTCACTCTCAATTGTTTCTGTCCAGTTCCTCTCCTGCCTGGTGCAGCTGCCCCCCATCCTCAGTACCACAGACATCGTGTGGCTTTCCTGTTTCTGCTACCCACTGCTCAGGTGAGTCTGTCAGGGTGCATTCTCCTGCCTCCCACCCACAGGATGCACAGATCAGTCCCTCAGCCCCACAGTGTTCATGGTAAAAGAAAGTTGACTTCACCCACAGCATTCTAAGAAGGCTGCAAGGATTATTCCAAGCACCTGTTTTTACAAGGTACTTGCAAACAGTGACAGGAGCATTTGTGTACTGCTGTATTAACCCTGCCTGCTCTGAGAGCTGCTGTTACCTTGGGGCTTGAACCTCCAGCTGAAAGTCATCTAATCCTTCACTGACTGGAGTGTGATGGAGAGCCTGGGGTGTCAGGTGGAGGCCAATGTACCATGGGTGAAGATTTTTCCCCATCACACACTTGGAGGTCACCTCTCTCCCTGTCTGCCATGAATAACACCTTGTACAGCATATGCTTAAAGCAGTGGCCAGATAAGTGCCAATGCTTCAAGCAGTGTGAGGAGGTTATTTGGGTTCAAATGTTAGAAAGAGACAAAAATATTTCTGGTGTCTGAATATGTTACTGAAAGACTAACTTACCTTTCTCCAGTATCTCGCTCCTGGGCAAGCCTCCTCACAGCTCCATCATGACAATGGCAACAGGAAAAAACTTGACTTCCATTCCTAAGAAGGTATGTGGCCCATCAGATTTAAATTGTTCGATTAAAGAGCCCTTCTGTTTTGTCCCAGTGTTGATGCATAGCTGAGGCCCTGTGCCCTCCCAGCTCACCTGGTAAATTGATTCATTTCATGAGCTAGGAAGGTAATTCCTTAGTGCTAGCATGCCCACAGGGCAGACCCACAGTGCAGCATCTCATCTCTACTACAACTTGTCTTTTACAGCCACTGATGCTCTGATGGTTCATGGAGAGGAGGTTGTGCCAGTGACATGCCCATGTCATCCTCCTTCCTTTCCCTTATTCACAGACTCAGCACTACTTCCTGTTCTGCTTCCTGCTGAAATTCAGCCTGACCATCTGCTCCTGCCTCATCTGCTTTGGGTTCACACTGCATGAGTCCTGCAAAGGGGTGAACACCACCAGCCTCAATCTCACAGCCTGCTCCTCCATCATGCTGCACAGGTGAGGAACTAAGCCTGGCACACACCCCTGTTACTCCTGCCCTTCCAGGGAGAGCTGATTCCCCTTTAACAAGCTTCAGCCTGTCCCATGACCCAGCGAAAGTGGTTACACAGAAGGCTGGGTGCTCTCCTTGTTGCCTTGACAACTCCTCACTGTCCCCTCCTGGTACCAGGACAGCCTGACTCCGAGCTCACACTTTGTTCTCTCAGCTGTTAGAGGAGGACGTGGCCCTGGTGGGAACAGGTCAGACAGTAAGTCCCCACTGTTGACTTCTTTCCTGTGTCCTTTCATTCACTAGCAATGCTGATGGTGCTCCTGACTGGTTTGGGACATTCTCCAATGCTCTTCTTGTAGCCCAGAAGCTCACAGCTGGCCTGATTGTTTTACACACAGGTAAGTCCTTGTTCCCAGGACCCCATTCCTTGCTCTGGGGGAAAGTTTCCATCCTTTTCCTCTTTCTTTGCCTTCTGTGCCAGAGCACAAACTCACTGTTAGAAGCAGACACTGCAGTGGCCTCTCAGCAGAGGCATAAAGTTCCTTCTCTCACTGAACAGATTAAAGACAACACACTGAGAGCTGATTCTGCTTCCTACTCATCTGGCAAAGTGCTGATTCCTTTCCAGTCTCACCAGAAGAGCAGCATCCCTTTTTGCCTTCTTGGAAGTCAGAAGCAGTACCTGTAGCTCTCCAAAAGTATTCCGTGCCTCAAAAGTCCTTCTCTGTCTGCTGCCATTTTGTGAAGCACCCCATTTCCTTTCCCCAAAGAGCACTGGTGCAGCTGTGACTGTTTGGGATCTGGAAGCCTTTCTGGAGGGGTGGGGAGCCAGCTCCTGGCTGACCCTCATCACCTGCACAGGATGGCCAGCCAGAGTAGCTCCAGCTGCTCCATGACAACCCTAAAGGGTCTCTGCTCCCCATCCATGTCACACGGTGTTGAGGTGTGCAGGGTGTCCAGGCCAGCAGAAATGCTTCCTGATTTGATAGGCAGTCCAACTCTGGAGAGAGGGAGTGTGCAGTACTGTGTTATGTCCCTCAGACAACTGAGATGAGGGGTGCTTTGCCTGGAAGCTGTTTTGAAGAGCCTAGCAAATGCTCAGTTCTGTGCAGACAACTCTGGGTCTCTGGCTAAATATCTTTTTGGGATGGAGCTTTCCTTAGTGCAGGCCTGCAGTGCCCCAGAAACAAGGGCAGACCCACCCCTGCCCCACTGCCTAGTTCTGGGCCTTTGCCTGCTCTGTCTTCGCTTGCCAGGCTGTGAACCAACCTCACAGTGAGCAACCCTGTGCGGTACAACCACTGCACTCCCTCCCACACATATCTGGGGACTCGGAATTGCCGTGGGGAATCTGGTCTGAAAGGACGTTGAATGAAGGGGCCATAATCCCCACATCCCTTTGGAGTGGCAGCTGTTGGTGTATATTGTGGAGTGTTGTGTCTGTGTGTGATGCTAAATAACCCTCTTTTCCCCGTAGTGTTCATATCCATCACCCACGTCCATCGCACCAAGCCCCTGTGGAAGAAGAGCCCCCTCTCCAACCGATGGTGGACGCTCACTGTGGCTGTTGTGTGAGTATCCCCAGGCCCTGGTGAGGCTCTCCAGAAAGCTGGAGCAAGGAGGGTTCTAGGCCAGGTCCAGCACCAGTTTGCTGGTGCTGAGGAGAATGACAGTACATGGCAATTGATCTCCACTGCTGAACTGGTGAAAGGTCTCTGTTGTGAGCATCACATCTGGACCTGAACCCTGATCTGCAGATCCTGGGAAGCTTGTTACCTCTGCTGAGGTTTGCTGTGTCTGTTTTTGATCTTAGATTGCTGGGGCAAGTGGCACAGACTGTGCTGGACCTGAAACTCTGGGAAAACCTCAATTCTTCTTTGACCTTTAACCATGTTTCCATCTCCCCGGTCTCATGGCTTCTGGGTTTTCTTTCCTTGGTCCTTGTGGTTATCATCAATGAGATTGTCAAGCTGCATGAAATCAGGTAAGGGGGTAGTAGGGAAGATGGGGAGAAAGGGCTAGAGCCTCACTCCAGCCTGGCCTTGAGCTGCAAAAAAAAATGATACCCAGGGAACAGGGTGGGGAACAAAAAGGAAAAGATGATTGCATTGTGTAAATCACCTGGTTATTGTGTTCCACCTCTCAGGGAGGAAGCACAAGGGAGGGAAGAGGGTCAGGGAAGGGCAGTGGCAGTGATTGGGAGCAGGAAGGGAGACCAAAATTACCTTATCTCAAACCTAAGAGAAACAGCCAAGGTCTATGAAATACCAGGATGGTATTGGAGGGGGCTGTTCTCTCCATCTTGTCCCATGAGGACAGAGAGGCATTGAATCACATCAGAGGAAACAGGCCTTCACACAGTGCCTGGACTGTGGGACTCATTTTCACGGGAAGTGGCTGAAGCCAAGAATTAGTAGCAGGCAGAGTGACTGGCTGTTCTCCCTAGCACAGGGAGCAGCCAGAGCTGGGAGTTAACACTAATGAACATTGATTCAGGAAATGGGCTGGTGAGGAAAAGCAGCAGGGATTACAGGGAACCCTGATGGGGAGAGAGAACCATCTCTGTTCCTGGGAAGGGTTTCTGGACCGTTCTGTGCTGGTGTCCCTGGAGATGGGACTTGGCTGGATGGGGTAGGACTGAGACCATGAGTTGCTCTCTTGATTCAGTTCCCCTCCCAGGCTACCACAGGGCCCAGGCCAGGGGCTTCCCTGCTTCTGGGGGCTGGCAGCTCAGGAATGGCAGTGGGACAGCCTTGCTTGCCTTTCACCCATGCTGACTCTCTTCTTTCATCTGCCTTCTCCAGGGTCCGGGTCCGTTACCAAAAGAGGCAGAAGTTGCAGTTTGAAACCAAGCTGGGGATGAATTCACCATTTTAAATGCTCCCAGCTCAAGTTCCCTGGAGCCAGAGCCAAACAGCCATATCCTGCACTGGGAGAGAGGCTTCACCAAAGGCTCAGAGAGTTTTCCCTCACACATGCAAACCAGACAGCCTCCTGGCAAAACTACATCAGCACCTTCCCGGGGCCCCAGACAGGGATCCCCCCCAGGTATGCAGCCCCTCCCCAGCCTGCCAGGGTACACTCACAGGAGCCTGCAAGCTCTGGTGCCTGTTCAGGCTGCTCTCCTTTATTTATTTATTACTGGAGGTATTTGTTAGTATCATGGTGATGCTGAAATGAAGCGACTCCTTTCCTCTGTGTGAACAGATGGGTTTCCTGGGCCTGGCAGGAAAATCTGGGGCCAGCAGGGGAGATGTAGGTCTGCTGAAGCAAGAGATCTCTATTGAAACCCATTTTGTTTTTCCATCTCTGCCTGCTCTCCCTGTGTGCATGCCTATGCATGCCCTCATCCACCTCCCTGTCCCTGTGTCCTGGGGCAAAAGAGCCATCCCTCTTGCAGTTCAAGGAGTGCTGGGTGCGGGATGGGGCTCACATTCCCGAGGGGATAGTGGGAAGGGTCTCCGGGAGGGCGCTGGGACAGCCAGCCTGGGCCAGGCCTGCCCTCTAGTGTTGTTGCTATAGCCGTGTCCAGGCTGTTGAGTGCTTCAAGAGGGATGAGACACAGCTTTAAGAAAAGCTGCCTGCCTTTGACCCCCCTAATCTGGTGCAGAGGGAGTCAGGAGAGCAGCTCTCCCTGCCTGCAGGGAGCCAGCATGGCTGAGCTTCCTCCAGCCCTGTTGAACCAGCTTTTATCTGCTTTAACAACCCCAGCGAGGTTTGTAACTGTTCTCCTGTTTGTGATCCAAATTGCCATTCTGCTTCAGTATCACACCTGCTTGAGAGAGCCATGGCTAGAGATAAAACCTGAGCCCTGCCTATCCTGCTCTGGAGGAGGGAGGCAGATGTCTTTCCAGGCAGGATATCTGCAATTTGCAGTTATGACTAGCACAGAGCTGGTGGATGGCTCCTTTCCCAGTCCTGGGATTGTGCTGCATCCAGTAATTGCTCTCCAAGGCACAGAGAAACCCCCCATATCATGTCTTTCTGTGATAGTGTTGGGAAGTCTCTCCCCTCCATGTCTATGCCTTCACACAGAATAGTTTGGGTTGGAAAGGACCTTAAAGCTCACCTAGTTCCAACCCCTCTGCCATGGGCAGGGATGTCACTAGACCAGGTTGCTCCAGGCCCTGTCCAACCTGGCCTTGAACAGTTCCAGGTATGGGGCAGCCACAACCTCCCTGGAAACATCTGTTCCCTGTTTTTCCAGAGGTCTCTTTTTTTGCCTGGAAGACCCTCCCCTGAGGGCTGCTACAAACCATGATCTGCCCCAGTGCAGCACACCTGCTCTGAGCTCTGAACAGACCCCAGCTGTACTGGGAACACTGGTGCCCTTGTGGGCTACACAGGAGCACACAGGCTTGGCTGCCAGAGTATTTGCAGCTCATGGAGATGCTGACTCTAATTCTAAAAACTGACTGAAGCTGGTAAATCCTGGCCTTGGTTTTGGCCCCAGTATTAACACTACAGTTGGCTGTTACTTCCCTGTTGGTAGCAGGGACTAACGAGCAGCAGTTGGTCCCTCTTGGACAGGCAGGGAGCTCCCTGGAAGCCCCAGGCTCTTCCCTGCTGCTCCACCTTGTCTTCCTCACTTTTCAGCATAACCAGAGAGCATGGACACGGCTGAGTGTCTTCTAAGCAATACCTTCTCCCTGCTCTGGGTCTGGTAGAGGAGCAAAGCAGAGTACAGGCAGTCTCTGAACTCTGGGGACACATGGGAGATGCTGGAGGGGGGCAGCTAGGGGTGTTCCGAGGCCTGACCCTGTTCCTACAGCTGAAGAATGGATGTGGTGATCCCACACTGGCAGGGTTGTATGGAATAGGGAGCCAGCAGCTCCCTGGACACTCCTCTTGCAGCCTGGGTCTGCTCATCTTTGCCAGCCAGGCTGAACTCTGCCCTTGTTCCCCTGGCACCTGCAGAGCTGCCTGGCTCAGGAGAACAAGCTGCACCTTTCTCAGCCTCAATTCACTGAATGCCAGCTCCAGATCTGTTACACCTGGCACCTGAGAAATCAGCTTTTCTTCCTGATGCCAGGGTTGGATCACAGGTGGGGTGTGATCTCCTCTGTGGCCGAGCTGAGGTGGAGTCAGAGGCAGCACAGAGCTGCTCATTGCTGTCCCTGCAGAGCAATCTTCCCTCTACCCAGACCTCAGCTCTTGCCCTGTGCCACGAAACTGTCATAGGTGATAAAAGGCAGCAGATTCCAGGGCTTCCTGCTGACCACACCTTCCTCTAAAGGAGGCACTTCCAAGGTTTCCTTCTCTGGGTGATCACTAATGTTTATTTTCCTGCATCCTCCTTCCCCTGCTAGACTTGGAGGGAGCTGAGGCGTTTGAATGGAACCTTTTGGATGGTCTTGCCAATGTTACCCTTCCCTCAGCTACTGAGGTGTCCAAGGGTCAGGGTGCATGGCTTCAGAAGGAAATTTCCTACATCAAGACGTTTTTAAATGCTGTATATTTTATATTAAATTTTTTGGGATGTATGTAAAAATATTTCATTTGTATTAAAACTTGTAAATTGTATTAAAAAAAAAAAAAAGAAACCCAGACCCACACACATCCAGTATATGAATGGCAATAAATGAGTGTCTTGGATAACACACCCAGTGAGAGTGGGAACGAGTTTGCACCAGCAAATCAAGGAGGTAAAAATGTGTGTGGCCTGCTCAGGTCACAGGGTCTGAGTTTCCTGGCTCACTTGCATGGACAGAGCCTGAGAGCTTGATACTCCTGGGACCCAGTTCTGGCCTTTCTCCCACTTTGTGCTCAGCCTTGGGCAAATCTGTCTAGCTCTGAACGCCTCTTCCTGCAGAGTAAGTTTGCTTACCTGGAGGTTTCCTGGATCCCAGGCATTGCTTCAGTTGAGGCTGGTGGCATGGTTTGAACCCCTCTGGATGGATAGAGGGTCAGGATGAGCTGGAACAGGCACTGGGAGCACTGGAGACAAACAGTGTGATGGGATGAGGAGGCCTGGGCTGCTTGTCCTGAGCAAAGCAGGATGTGGGGTCACTGTCACTGCACTCTTGATTACTCAGGAGGAGGAGGAGGAGGAATGCTCTGCCTGGCAGGAGGAAGGTGTCACATGTGCCCAGAGCTGTGCAGTGGGGCACTGGGAGGTGGTGCTGGTCCCCAGCACTCACCACATCACTGCCATGGTGGTGAGACTCAAACTGAATATAAACCTCCCTGGGGGAGATTATCTGAGGAAACCCTGGAGCACTCAAGGGACGGGATAAAGCTGATCCTCCATGAACTCCAAACAGTAGGGGACAAGCTTGTGCGATTTGACACGAAAGACACAACTAGGCAAAACTATCAAACGGGTAAAATACGCCCCACTGTTTAATAGAATTTAGTCTTAATGGATGTTAGTGGAAAACAAAACACATGATTAACACAAACAGAGCAGATGGTTTAAAATCTGTTGTCAGTCTGGTGATTACACGGGCTATTTTTTCCCCTCACTGTCTCGCTGCACAGAGCAGGTGCAGCTGGGGTCAGTTAGTCCCAGTTGCAGTGTACATAACTTACACACCATACAGTAGCTTCAAAATAGAGATCTAGAGCTTAAAAAATAGGCATTCTTCTGCAAAATTGAATGTTTAATTCCCTTATTGACAATGAGAGCAGCGTCGTGCTGCCCTCAGGTGGCTCAGACAGTGGCAGCTCCACCCCAGTGTCCTCTTATCCCTGACCCTAAAGTCCAAGACTTGCAGTTCTGGTTAGTAAATATATATAATAAATCACATTTAAAATATATACATTGGCCTTTAAAAAAAGACATTTACAGTTTATCAACATTGGAAAAAAAAAAAACCTGGGCTTGTCCCAGCTTGACTCGTGAGAGAAAAAGATCAGTTTTAAAAGGTTTCTGTGAACCTCTCGATAAAGTGCCACTGGTTGTAGCTATTTGAAAACATAATGTCCATGACGTGGCACTCACCTCTCAGACACGGGCAGTGGATACACTCAAGAGTGGGACAGAAATCAGGGCAACCAACTCACCAGGAGACAATTGTCTTTAACGCCTCACAGTGATCTCAATTCCCAGCCAACAACAGGATTTTAGGGGTTTTTTCAGGACTTTTTTTGTCTTTGCTTTTCAGCCCAGAAGCCAGGCTGGCACCTCTCCCCAGCCTACAGCACAACTGTCCTCAGGAGCACAGACCCTCGGGAACGTCCAGGTGGGCTCTGCTCCCCTTTCCACGAAACAGGACAAGGGGCTGCAAACAGTCCAATTCAGTCGCAAACTCCCAAAAGGATTGGGAAACAACTGCCTCCTCAGCCACCTTCTCCCTTTCCAGTTTGGTTTTGCATTGGCGATTTTTTAGAAAGGCGGGGAATATGCAGATTTTTCTTTCCCTTTGTTTGGAATTTTTTGTAGCAAATGGCACTTCAGCACAATCTTTCAGTTTCCTTCTGGTGCTCCGATGCTTTCATTTGCTTGGCATGCCGGGCGTGAGCCAAGTTCGGGGCTCTTGGACATATTTAGCCATGCACTACTGAACAGATCCTGCGGGAGAAATCTGTCTCCAGGCGATGCAGCCGTTCCTCCCGCCTGCATGCAGGGAGCTGTCGCTGCAGCCACGGGCTGTGGCCAAATCCAGCGCACAGGAGCTGCTTCCAAGCCGAATTCCCGCGGTGCACACGGGGTCAGCTCTCCCACTGGGCTTCGGTGCCACAGGGAAGGATCACACCGAGCCCCCAACGCTGCTACTGTTTTAACAACACGGCAGGGTTTGTGCCAGCAGCTCCCTGCAGGGTGGGGGACTGGGAAAAGACTGTTTTCTCAAAAAAAAAAGGGATAGGGGAAAGAAAAAAATTAAAAAAGCATTAATCGTGCTGCTACTTCACTCTGGAAGGACCAGGGTTGGGGGTTTGTTTAGGCACGGTGTTGGCAGAGGGCAAACTCCATTGTGCAGCACGATCCAGACGGACTGGCCCAAATTCCCAGGCCTTTGGCACTGCCATCACCATCCTCATCGCTCTGGGAAGGGACAGGGAGGCCCCCGTGTCCGGCAGGGCCGCGGCGGAGCTTCCGCTGCTCCTCAGGCTGTGCCTGCCCCGTCCCGAGGGGTCTGTGGGTCCCACCAGAGGGGTTTCAATCCGCTTGGATTACACACTGCCTGACGCTGACGCATTTGGAAAAGCGGCAAATAAAGCAGAAAGGTTCCTTCTCGCTCCGCAAGCTGCCAAATTGCGACAAGCCCTGTCTTCTTTTAGCTGCTGTCAGGCCTTGCCGGGGCTGGGACTGCTCAGTAAATCGCCAACTCGGTGGCGGCTGCCCGGGGAGGTCTCTCCTGTGACACATTGTTGGCAGGGGATAAATAATAAGAGGCAGGGCTCCACAATGGAGCAGGGAAAGAGAAAGGTCCCTTGTGGAGGCTCCTGGGCTCAGTGCAAGGGAGTGAGGGCTTCTCTGTGGCCTCTAGGACTGCATATGCAGCCCCTCTGGGCTCTCCTCCTGCTTCCAGTCTGGTGGGAAATGCTTGACCCCCTCAGAAACCAGCCCGCTGGCACGTGTGACACAGAGCCAGGGGTGAGCAAGGAGGACAGCTGTGTTCCCAGGCACACTGCAAAGTGCAGGGAGGGAGTGGCTGCAGAGACCTGGAAGCACCGCTTGGTGCCGGATCCGCTCTTCCCCCCTCATGAGGGGCACTGGTGGAGCAGCTGGAGGTGAGGAGGGGAAGGAGGGAGCAAGCCTCAGTCCAGCATCGCATCCAGCTGGTCAGCCAGGTCGTCAAACATGTTGCTGATGTCTTCCAGGATGTTCTTGGCTGAGTGCACAGTCGAGGGGTGGCTGGGGAGGAAAGGGAGAGAGTCAAAGCACTGCCCAAAGGCTGCAGGTGCTGATGGGGAAGGTTTGGCCAGGCTGGACCCGACCTGACCTTTCTGGCGGGCTCAAGCACGTGTGACCTCTGTGGCACAGGCAGTGCCACCCTGCATCTGCCCTCACCGAGCTGGGGCCTTCCCAATCCCATCTTGGAGGGCCCAGCCCCAGTGTTTCCCTCACCTCTCTGCCTCCTCCACTGTGATCTTCTTCTCAGCCACCTGCAGTGTGGCTGCCAGGGTGGAGTTTGTCTGCTCCAGTCGCTGCTGGGCCAGGGAGGCCCCTGGGGCAGCTGCCAAAGGCTTTGCCAACACCTTGGTGCCTGTGTCCAGCATCAGCGAGCCGGGACCGGGCAGAGACCCGATCACATCTGGCACCGCCTCAGTGGCCGCCCAGGGAGCCACAGTGTGGCGGGAAGGCTGCAGGACCTGCTGGTAGATGGTCTTGGGCCCGGAGAAGACGAGCTTGGTAGATGCCACGGAGGTGTGCTTGGTGGGGACATCTGCAAAGGAAGGGGACGTGGTGGCACAACTCCTCCTCGCCTCCCATACCAATACAGGAGGGAGCCCCAGGCCCTGCCACCACCTCAGGGACACCCTCACAAGCCCCCATACCTGGAGTGGGCGTCCTCACCACAGCTGTGCCAACCAGCTCTGTGGGGCTGGGGGCTTTGATGGGGCTCGGTGCCTTCTTCATCCCTTTCTCCAGCGACAAGATGCTTTTCTCTATCTCAGCAATCCTGAACTCCACGCTGTCATCATCAAGGGCATCCCCAGCCAGCCCGGCCCGTGGTGCTGGTGCCGGAGTGGCAGGGCCTGCAATGCTCACTGCTTGTGCCTGGGCATACTGGGGTGCAGGGGTGCCCCCCGGCTCAGCCTGCCCCGCCATACTGAATGCCTTCAGCACTGCCTGCAGTGGCTCCCGCTCCCTGAAGCGCGGCCGGCGCTTCACCGTGTCTGACTCAGTGAGGTTGAACTCTAGCACAGGAGGCTCCTTGGTGACAGCAGGGGCTGCTGGCTCCTTCCCGGTGGAGCAGAGGGGCTCTACTGGCTGGGAACAAGGTTCTGTGTCCAGCACGGTTGTGTCGGCCTTGGGATGCCCAGTGGGCTTTGGCCGCTGTTTGATGGTTAAGTTGCCTTCTTCTGCAAAGGGGATGCACTCACTGGAGCTGTTCTGGGAGGATGAGGAGACCCCTGGCTTGGCCTCTTCCTCCGTGTCCGAGCAGGCGTCCTCCCTCTCGCCCTGCACAGCCACCTCTGTCATGGGAGCGCTGGGCTCGCTCAATGTCCGTCTCCGTGGCTTGCTGCTCTCAAAAGGATCCCTGCTGCCATCAGAAAGTGTGGCACTACTTGTGTCACCACCAGTGTAGGACTCATCACTCACATCTGCCCGGGGGAGACAGTCCTGAATCAGATGCAGTGGTTTTGGGGCCACGAGTGGCTTGGGCGGACTCGCCCCCGGTGCTCCCTCTAGCGCAGCCGCCAGGCTCTTCACTGTCCTGCCACGGCCACTGTCACCAGGGGCGGCACCTGCGTCAACCACATCCTGAGGGGCCGTGGGCTGCTGCTCAGGGCTGGGGGGCTGCTCACTGTCTGCCTCGGCAGCAAGGGCACTGGAGACGGAGCTGAGGCGCTTGGGAGGTGGCGGCGGAGGGCCCTTGCGCTTGGCCCGGATAGCAAAGGACTGGCTGCGGGTCACCTTGGCATCCACCTGCAGACAGGCCCGTGGCATCTGGCTGCGGCCTGGCCGCCGTGTCAGCGTGGCGTAGGAGCCCAGGGTGCTGGTGGGTGCCCCCTCCTCCTCCTCATGCTCCCCGTCCGACAGCGCGTAGCGGTTCAGGCTGTGCGAGCGCTTCTTGTGCTTGAAGCCTTCACCCCCGTTGTGCTGCTCCCTGCCCGTGGGGGACACGGCGGGCGGCTCTGCAGGGCCACACTGGCTGTGCAGGTAGGAGAAGCCTTTTTGGGCTGATGTCTGCAGGCTGCTCTTCTGTCCAGGGGAGATGGAGGGGTACGGGTGTGCCAGGGCTTTGGGCTGCTCCGCTCCCAGGAGGGATGGGACCGTTGGGGATTTCAAGGAGACGTGTGGGTACATGAAGACGTACGGGGCTGTTCCCTTGCTGGGGGTCTGGGGAGGAGTACAGGGGGTGACTGCTGGAGTCCCAGTTCCTTTCTGAGCCACGGGCCGAGTGTACTGATCCGTGCCTTCGGGCAAGTTCCTCTCCTTGAGAGGGCTGCCCCCGCCGCCGTTGGTGAAGCCGTTCAGCCCCTCGGGGGACACAAGCTTCCCAAAGGGCTCGGGACTGGGCCGTCCCGGCAGACTGGCCGGGCTCTCCTTGCTGCGGGGCAGTGCACAGGACTGCCCACTGCTGCTGCTGCTCTCCCCACTGCCCAGGCTCTCCTGCGAGGGGCTGGAGAGGCGCCGGGACAGCACGTTGTCCTGCGAGTGCCCTGAGCCCCGGGACCGCACCCCAATGCTCTCCTGGCTCCGTGACATTCCCTGGCTGCCCTTGATGCCGAGTGTCTCGTGGCAGCTGTTGGACATGGCCGTCTGGAGCTCGTAGCTGAGCTCACTATCCTGGAAGGTCGTCATTTTGGGTGTGTGTGGGGACTGGCACTCCCCGTTCTCCAGTGACTCGATGGTGACAATGTCCAAGGAACCGGGGACTTTGCGTCTTGCCAGAGTTGCTTCTGCCTGGTTGAGGCTTTTGCGGAGGTCTCTGAGCTTCTTGACAGCCAACATGATCTTCTTCTGGTGGCCTGCGGGAAGGAAAAGGACATTAGGTTGGCTCCAGCCCCTAAGGCCTTTGTTTCCTGGCCAAGAAGAGTCATGGTCACACCACCAATCAGGGCAAAGGCCTGAGTTACCCAAACTGCCTATGGGAGGGGACAAACTACTGCCAGCATCTGCCTGGCTCAGCCCAGCCCCAGCCTGCCAAGAAGAGTCCTTAGGGACTGCTCTTTCCGGGTGCTCAGGACATGCCTGCACCTCCCAGCCTGAGGGAGAACAGGGCGTGGGGACCTGGGGTGGGAAACTTGGCTGCCCTGGGCCACCCCAGCACAGCAGGAAGGACTCACCAAGCTTATTGATGCCAATCTCTTGCAGATCCTCCCACGTCAGGTCCGTCACGATGGTGATGGAGTCGTAGCCATTGTTCACCAGCTTTTTGTGGTACTGGGGCAACCCAATGGCACTGAGCCAGTCCATCAGGTCAGCCTGGGAAGAGCACGGAGATGCTGCTGTGAGCATTGAGGCATGGGCAGCACTTTCATCCATCCCCTCCCTGCCAGTTCCCAGGAGACTGTGTTTTCTGGGTCTCTCTGACTGCATTAATGAAGTCAAAGCTACTGCAGTGTGTATTTACTTACAGACCTCCTCCTGTCCTATCCTGGGGTGAGAGAGCTCTGAGAAAAACCTAGAAAAAGAGGTTGACCAAAGCCCCAGTGCCAGGGACTTACTGGGATGTAGTTGGGCAGCCACTCGGCGATGCTGAGCTGCCCAATCTCCGTGGAGATCTTTTTCCTGTGGCCTGGCTTGGTCACACCAATGGCTGTTAGATCCTAATGGGAGCAGAGTGGGGCCATGGTCAGCTCAGGGAGCACGAGGCAGTGGGTACCCACTGCTGGCAGCTCAAGGGGTGGTGGCCAGGGTGGGGAAGGACCTGCTTTACCTCTGGGGTCATGCGGCTGATGGTGGGGACGTCGTAGCCAGCATTGAGGAAGTTGGCAGTGTATGACTCCAGCTGGAACTCACTCAGCCAGTTGTAAATGGCTTCTGCATCCTGTGGGGAGGACAGGACACAAAACAGCCTGTGACAGTGGCTTCAAGGGCTGGAAGGACTTTCCTGCTCCAGGCAAGACAAAAGAATCCCCTTGGGCAAAACCCACCTGTACCCAGTGACCTCAAGACCCAGTTCCCTTTGTCTCCAGTGCAGTGAGAGCTGGGTTGAGTGCCTCAAACATAGCTCATTCACCCAGCACACCATTTCCCCGTTGTTCCAGTTACCTTCCCCTCAAGGAGCTGCTCAGGACGCAAGAACTGCTGGGAGAAGACCCTGTCTCCAGGAGGGCAGCTGCCTGGGGTCTGGAGGCTCTGTGGCCCTGGCAGAGAGGAGAGAGGAGAACTGTCATGGAGGCACTTGAGCAGTAAGCAGCCCCCAGGGCCGGTGGGACAGCTATCCCCAAGGCCCCATGGAGCTGGGATAGCCCTCACCTCCTGTGGTTGTCAGCTGCCCATTGCGTGGCTCTGACCCCAAGAGGTGTTGCTGGAGGTCGTCACCGGCGGAGGGAAGAGGCTACGGGAGAGGAGGAGTGAGTGCAGGAGGGACCCTGCTCTGCAGGCAAGCCCTGTCACACCTCAGGAGCAAAGGAGACCCCACACTGGGCTGCTGGGCACAGCTTCCCCCAGCAAAGGGCTAGTCCCCAGCCAAAGATCCAGGCAGGATTGGCCTTTTAGTCCTCTAAGATAACACAGGACATGGTGGAGATGCTGTATGGTACCAACTACAGGTTCCAACTCCACTCAAAAAGGCCAGCTGTGCTTTGAGGGGCAATGGGGGATGCTCCCCCAGAGCATTTCTCTACTGAGTCCTGGCAGCAAGTAGGCGTTTGGTGGAGGATGCTCAGCTCCAGCAGCCCTTTCTTTGAAAGGATGGATGGGGAACAGGGAAGGGGCTGGGGCTCCACATCCTCCCTGAGCTGGCACAAGGGATGGGCTGGGGGAGCAGCACAGGGGAGCAGGGACTGCTGCCTACCCTGGTGTTCTCGATGAGGATGCTGGTGCTCTGCCCGTTGGTGCCCTCGGTGCTCTGGCCGCTGCCGGCGCTGCGGATGCTGCCGATGCTGCCCTCGCTGCCCACACTGTTCCTGTCTCCTGCTGCTCGGGGCAGGCAGGGAGGCCGTCAGGAGCACCCCAGGACTGGGGCTGACACAGGGCACAGAGGTCCCTGCCAGGGACCCGCGTGCCAACACAGTGATGCCAGTAAAAAAACAGTCTCCCACAAGATCCCTCTGGCCACAGACATTGCATCAGCTCCCTCCCACCTCCCAGCATGCACAACACAGACAGGGTGACCTGGGCTGGCAAGGGACGCATGGAGGGGACATGGGGATGCAGTCTAGCTGAGAACACCAGGAGCAAAGGGGCTGCTCTGTGGGCTCCCCTAAACTCCCTTTCCCTGTGCCTGCTCCCTCTCATCTGGCTGCTTCCCTGCTGAGAGGTGGAAGGAGAGTCTCCTCCCATGTCCCCCTGCCTGTGGATGGCTGGGAACAGGGGAAGGTCCCCAGCCCCTCTCCCTCCCCAGCTGCTCCCCTGACCTGAGCTGTCAGGACCCGGGGCCGTCCGGGTTAGAGTGAGGTGGCCACTCGGGGCTGCCTGGTGAGGACACTCGTCGGGGAGGTGCTGCAGCCCACCAGGGGGGGCTGGGAGGGCCCCGGGGGGACCCTGTCGCTGGTGTATGGGTGCCACGCGGGGGACAACCATGCCTGCATTCAAAGACAAAACACGGGTGGTCAGAGCTCATGCAGGAGGCAGTGGGGGGGGAACAGCTGAGCCTCAACCCCCAAACTACCACCCCAGCAATGGTGTACCCCCCTGTGCCCACCCAAGTCCTTCTCTGTCCCCCTAGCTAGCCAGGGCTGTGGGGTCTGTCCTACAGGAGGTGCTGGGAAGGCTGGGATGGTTTCACACAGGGACTGCCCCCAGCATGTCCAGGATGGCCACTGACCTGTTCGCTTGCTGATGACCTCGGCAATGGAGGGGGGAAAATACCCAACCCGGTCGGTGCCTTTCTGAGCGTCGTGTATGTGCCCCTTCCATCGCCCATCTGGATGCTGCTCCAGGACCTGCCATGGGGACAAGAGGGATGGGATTGGTACCCAAGGCCATGGCGGGGCAGGGGGATGGGGAGCAGGGAGCAGCCTCACCGTGATGACGTCTCCTGCTCGGACATTGAGAGCAGTCGGGTCATGGAGGTTCCAAAAATCCTTCAAAGCTCGGACCTTCAGGATTCCTGATGCCTCTGAAGGCAAGGGACAGAGGGAAGAAAGAAGGTGCCAGAGCGCAGAGAGGAAAGAGAGCAGGTTTAGGGAAGACAGAGGGAGAAAGCAAAAGCAAGCAGAGAGGAGAAGAAAACATTAATACTGCAGGAAGGATTTGATCCCCAGACATTGTCCACATGTAGGATGGGGGTAGGTATGACATAGGGTTGGAATGCTGGCACTCACAGCCAGGCTGGTATAGGCTGCTCAGGAACACTGGGAGCTCAGGCAGGTCCCCAGGGGGAAGCAGCCCCGCTCAGCGCTGTCCCCATCTCACCTCTCAGCAGCTGCTTGATGTCCTTGCTGGCATGTGAGGTGGTGAACTGGTTGACAATGTCCAGCGCCGTCTGGTTATAGGTGTTCCTGATGTTCACGTCAACACCACCCTGCCCAGGGGGAGACGTGGTCATGCCCAGACCCCCCACCTGCTGCCAGACCCACGGGAGATGAGGGACTGTGGGGAAGGGGTGCTGGCTGACCTGTCCCCCCAGTACAGCCCCGTCCCCACCACCCTCACCTCCAGCAGCAGCCGCACCACCTCCGTTTTGCCATAGAGCGCGGCCTCGTGCAGGGCTGTGCCCGTCTTTGTCTGCTTGTTGATCTCGATTCCAGCCTTCAGCAGCTGCCTGGTGGGAAGGAGGGAAAGGCATGAACAGCAGGAATGGACATCAGGGACAAGAGACCAGCTGCTTTGCGATAGGAAGGGGACAGCACCTTGCACCTTGCTTTGGGGACAAGGGGCTGAAGCCCGCAGGAGGGAGGTGGGTTTGGGACTGAAGCCTTTATGGGTTTTTCCAGGATAGGGCAGTGCCCTGGGCTGGCAGGGGGTTACCTGATGATCTCCTTGTGCCCGTTCTTGGCTGCCAGGTGCAGTGGGGTGGTGTAGTTGGGGTCAGTGGCATCCTTGGATTGTCCCTCCAGGAGGGCGACACACAGATGGCTGTTCAGCAGCAGCTGGGCCACCTGCATGGGACACAGGTGAGCAGGTGGGGGTACCTGCACCCTCCCAGCAAGGGGCTCAGTCCTTGGGGCCAGCCCACCACTCCTCATCCCGCTGCTCCCCTCGATCCTACAGTCCCAGGGCTCGGCTGGAGCCGGACAGTGCTTGGCATGGCCACACTGTTGTGAGGGGCTGTAAAAGGTCACAACAGCCAGAAATAGTCTTCCCATAATCAGGCTTTTCAGACAAAGCCCTAAAAACTTCCAGTCTATCCAGCCCAGAGCGACTCTCAGCGTCCCAGGGCAACCCAGAGGCACAGAGGAGTTATTTTTACTGCCCTGTTTATAGCTGCAGACATTATAGATACTCCAAAAATGGAAATATCCCCCTGGTCCCCTCCTGGTGGGCATGGAACAGTCTGGCTGGCTGTGATCCAGCCTGACCTGGCAGTGCTGGCTGGGCCAGGGTCTCCCATAGCACAGGGTGTCTCTGTCCCCACAAGCTGTACCAGGGACCTCGAACAGGACCGGATGCTCAGAGCTTGCTGGGATTAGCCAGCTCAGCCTATCTGTGCTTATCTGTGAGCAAAGCTGGGGTGGGTGGGGGGAGGTTGTGGAGCACCAGGAGTGAGAACTCCTGGCTTCCCTCCCAGCCTAACGCTGCCCTGCTGCGAGATCAGGACCAAAACCTACAGCTCCTGGATGCAGGATACGGCCTTGTCCAGCTGTGGCACAAGGCAGGTGCTGCTTGCTAGGCTCCAAATCTCACAGTGGAGGGAGAGCTTTGCTCCTGGAGGAGCCACCCAGCTCCAGAACTACCCCCAGAGAATGAACGAGCACAAGGCAAAGCCCCACAGCACCCACCTTCAGCCGCCCAAACTCGCAGGCCAGGTCCAGTGGGGTTTTCTTTGCCTTGTTGATGAGGCAGGGGTTGGACTGGTGCTGGAGCAGCATCTCCGACTGCAGGGGAACAATGTGATACAGAGGCTCAGCATCACCTCACACCCCTGCCTCCCTCCCACCCAGCACAGCAGGTTCTACCCCCACCCATGTACCCCCCACGTTGGGGGTGCTGGGCTCTCACTTACCACCTCGTAGTGGCCGTACTGGGCCGAGAGGTGCAGGGGGATCTGCCCATCCAGTGAGGCCATGTTGACGGAGGCGGCGGCTCGGAGCAGCACCCGCACCGGCTCCACGCGCCCCTGCCAGGCTGCGTAGTGCAGGGGCCTCATCCCTGTGGGGAACGGGGCTCAGCAGGGCTGGGTATGGCCCCCGGCCTTGCCCGAGGGGCTGAGCTGCCTGCTGGGGGTCGTGTCAGGGGGTCACCCCTTACCGTTGCTGTCTTTGATGTCAACGGTGGCCTGTGCCTCCAGCAGCAGCGAGATGAGGTCCAGGCTGCCGCCCAGGGCTGCATGGTGCAGTGCTGAGAACCTGTGACACAAAGCAGGGCTCAGCCTGGCTCCTGGCCCCCCAGCTCTCCCCACAGTCCCCCCTGCATGGAGACACGGGCTGAGGGCTGGGATTGTTGCTGGCTGTCCATGGCCCCTCCATGCTGCCTTGTGCTCCAAGGCTCAGCAAGGGATGTAGGGACTCTCATGTAATTTAGGAAACCGCTCACCCCACTGCCCTGCGAGGGGGGCAAACAGGCAGGATGGAGGGAGATGCATCTCCCCTCTCTGTGGCACAGCCAGGCAGCCCAAACGATACTCTCACAGCATCTGGCAAAGCCATTGGACCAGTGGCTACTCCTGCCCACTCTGCCAGCTGCCCCCTCCCCATGCCAGCGGGGATGCTGGGAGACCATGGCAGAGCGTGGGAGGCCTCTGGTAATGAAAGAGCCCTGTGTCTTGGGGCTGTGAAAAGGGCCTGTCTGCCTGGCGCTCCCCCCGTGCTGTCATGTGAAGGGCCAAGGCCAAGCAAGGGGACCCTGTGCCACTGTGGATTAGCCCGTGTGCCACTCCAAGGGGTGTGAGGAGCTCCTGACAGCACCAGCATGGGGCTCTGATGGGCTCTGCAGGGTCCCTGCCCCATGCTGGGCTTGGAGATTGTGGCTCTCCCCACAATCTACAGTCCCAGAGCATCTCCAAATTCCTGTACAGCCCCTAGACATTGCAGGAGGGGCACTAACCCCAGCAGAGGGCTGCTCCCTCCTCCAACACACCCACCACATCCCTGAGCCACAGCAAAACCTCTGCCTCAAAGTGCGAACATGGAGGGTACAAAATCTCCCTGACCCAACCCTGTGGGGGTCCCTGCAGGGCCTGCTCTGCCCTGGGGTGGATGCACAAACCCACACTCACCCACCCCATCCTCTCCAAGTCATGAGCAAAGTGATGCCAAGGACATTACCAGCATCATGGCTCTCCCAGGAGGACACACACGCTGCTGTCCCCATGTTCAAGTCACACCTCCCCGCTGTCCCCATCCTGCACCCCAGGAAAATCCAATGCCCGGCCTGTGTCCCTCTGACAGGGAATGGACCCTTTACCTCAGTTCTCACCAGCAGCCCTCCTGGAGCTGCCTGAGCACAAGCCCTCTGCCTTATCAGAACCAGATCATTGCTTCTATTATTAATTTTTTTTTTTCTCCATCTGCACAGTATTATTTTAAGACAGAGCCATCCTGCACGTTCCCAACCCCCCACTGGCCTGTTAGGACTCATCATGGACATCTCTTCCTACAGAGTCCTCCAAAAGAAAACATGCAGAAATTAGGTACAACAACAATACATAAAACAATGCTAATGACTGACAGGTCAGAGTTAGTTCAATAAGAATAACATGCTTATTTATTTTATGGGCCTTTGTGGTTTTTTTAACTCTCAGTACCCAGCTTATTAAGTACTTGGATTTTGGAAGTGATGAGCTACACAAATATGCTGTGGTCACTTGGCAACCTCATCTTTTCTTTCCCTAACCCCCCCCAAACAATGGGATTTTACTTTTGGGATATTAAACATAGGCACAAGCACACGCAGGCCCTCAGGCTGCCTGAGGGCTCCTCAATGCTTTAACCAGCACTTGGGACACAGGGCACTGGCTAGACATGCTGTCATCTCTATTCACCCCATTCTTACAGACAGGGATGTAGAAATGCTTTATGAAGGATTTTCAGGATGGATTGAGCACAGCCCTCAGCTCAGATCTGGGCAGACATTGGCTCTGACTCTGCAGGGCCTGCCCTGGCTTTGGGATGCTGTTGTGTTCTCTGGGGTGCAGCAGCTCCCCTCGAAAGCTGTAGGATACCCAGAGCTGCAGGACCGACTGGATATGGGGGAGGACAAGCCCACCCAGGCTGTGGCAGCAGCACCCAGGACCCCTCCAGGGGAGCACTCACCCATCCGCATCCTGGTAGTTCACATTCAGGCGCTTGGCAGATCCCAGGAGCTCTATGGAGAGAAGAGGTGAAGGTCAGGGCAGGAGGCAGAGCCTGCACTGCTCCACAGGCCCCTGGGATCCCACATGAACCCCATCCCACAGCCACACCAACCTGCCAGTGCACAGAACAGTGCCNGCCCCTGCCAGGCTGCGTAGTGCAGGGGCCTCATCCCTGTGGGGAACGGGGCTCAGCAGGGCTGGGTATGGCCCCCGGCCTTGCCCGAGGGGCTGAGCTGCCTGCTGGGGGTCGTGCCAGGGGGTCACCCCTTACCGTTGCTGTCTTTGATGTCAACGGTGGCCTGTGCCTCCAGCAGCAGCGAGATGAGGTCCAGGCTGCCGCCCAGGGCTGCATGGTGCAGTGCTGAGAACCTGTGACACAAAGCAGGGCTCAGCCTGGCTCCTGGCCCCCCAGCTCCCCCCACAGTCCCCCTGCATGGAGACACAGGCTGAGGGCTGGGATTGTTGCTGGCTGTCCATGGCTATGCCCCTCCATGCTGCCTGTGCTCCAAGGCTCAGCAAGGGATGTAGGGACTCTCATGTAATTTAGGAAACCGCTCACCCCACTGCCCTGCGAGGGGGGCAAACAGGCAGGATGGAGGGAGATGCATCTCCCCTCTCTGTGGCACAGCCAGGCAGCCCAAACGATACTCTCACAGCATCTGGCAAAGCCATTGGACCAGTGGCTACTCCTGCCCACTCTGCCAGCTGCCCCCTCCCCATGCCAGCGGGGATGCTGGGAGACCATGGCAGAGCGTGGGAGGCCTCTAGTAATGAAAGAGCCCTGTGTCTTGGGGCTGTGAAAAGGGCCTGTCTGCCTGGCGCTCCCCCCGTGCTGTCATGTGAAGGGCCAAGGCCAAGCAAGGGGACCCTGTGCCACTGTGGATTAGCCCGTGTGCCACTCCAAGGGGTGTGAGGAGCTCCTGACAGCACCAGCATGGGGCTCTGATGGGCTCTGCAGGGTCCCTGCCCCATGCTGGGGTTGCAGATTGTGGCTCTCCCCACAATCTACAGTCCCAGAGCATCTCCAAATTCCTGTACAGCCCCTAGACATTGCAGGAGGGGCACTAACCCCAGCAGAGGGCTGCTCCCTCCTCCAACACACCCACCACATCCCTGAGCCACAGCAAAACCTCTGCCTCGAAGTGCGAACATGGAGGGTACAAAATCTCCCTGACCCAACCCTGTGGGGGTCCCTGCAGGGCCTGCTCTGCCCTAGGGTGGATGCACAAACCCACACTCACCCACCCCATCCTCTCCAAGTCATGAGCAAAGTGATGCCAAGGACATTACCAGCATCATGGCTCTCCCAGGAGGACACACACGCTGCTGTCCCCATGTTCAAGTCACACCTCCCCGCTGTCCCCATCCTGCACCCCAGGAAAATCCAATGCCCGGCCTGTGTCCCTCTGACAGGGAATGGACCCTTTACCTCAGTTCCCACCAGCAGCCCTCCTGGAGCTGCCTGAGCACAAGCCCTCTGCCTTATCAGAACCAGATCATTGCTTCTATTATTAATTTTTTTTTTCTCCATCTGCACAGTATTATTTTAAGACAGAGCCATCCTGCACGTTCCCAACCCCCCACTGGCCTGTTAGGACTCATCATGGACATCTCTTCCTACAGAGTCCTCCAAAACAAAACATGCAGAAATTAGGTACAACAACAATACATAAAACAATGCTAATGACTGACAGGTCAGAGTTAGTTCAATAAGAATAACATGCTTATTTATTTTATGGGCCTTTGTGGTTTTTTTAACTCTCAGTACCCAGCTTATTAAGTACTTGGATTTTGGAAGTGATGAGCTACACAAATATGCTGTGGTCACTTAGCAACCTCATCTTTTCTTTCCCTAACCCCCCCCAAACAATGGGATTTTACTTTTGGGATATTAAACATAGGCACAAGCACACGCAGGCCCTCAGGCTGCCTGAGGGCTCCTCAATGCTTTAACCAGCACTTGGGACACAGGGCACTGGCTAGACATGCTGTCATCTCTATTCACCCCATTCTTACAGACAGGGATGTAGAAATGCTTTATGAAGGATTTTCAGGATGGATTGAGCACAGCCCTCAGCTCAGATCTGGGCAGACATTGGCTCTGACTCTGCAGGGCCTGCCCTGGCTTTGGGATGCTGTTGTGTTCTCTGGGGTGCAGCAGCTCCCCTCGAAAGCTGTAGGATACCCAGAGCTGCAGGACCGACTGGATATGGGGGAGGACAAGCCCACCCAGGCTGTGGCAGCAGCACCCAGGACCCCTCCAGGGGAGCACTCACCCATCCGCATCCTGGTAGTTCACATTCAGGCGCTTGGCAGATCCCAGGAGCTCTATGGAGAGAAGAGGTGAAGGTCAGGGCAGGAGGCAGAGCCTGCACTGCTCCACAGGCCCCTGGGATCCCACATGAACCCCATCCCACAGCCACACCAACCTGCCAGTGCACAGAACAGTGCCTGGCCCATCCCGGTGGCCTCTCCTCTCCTCTGCCTCCACGTTCACTTCCACGAACCCTCAGTGGGCTGACCCAGCTCACACTCAGACCCTCTCCCCACTCCGTCCCTCCTGCCCCATCTCTGTGCACCCCCGGGATGGGTTGGATCCCTCAGCTCCTGCCACCCTGGCTCAGAACAGCTCTTCCCTTCCCTTTATAGGCACCGACACCCCAAAACTGCTGAGTGGAGCCCTTTTGCCCCCCACTCACTCCCTATGCCCACTGCTGCCACTGAGGCCTGGCCCACAGACCACATGGTTGGCATTTTTACGGCCAGGGCAGAGGCTGAGGTTTCCAGGCATGAATGCAAGGATTGTGCCACCTCAGATATCCCCATCCCCCTGCCCATCCCTCCAACCCCTTTGGGGACCACCGAACAGCAAAGGATGCTCACCCCACTCTTGGCACAGCCTCACACGCACCCCCAGTGCACTCCCAATGCACCCCCAGCTCCCCGCTCCTTCCCGCAATTAATTTGAATGAATTCCTTCCTCCCACACAGAGAGGACATTTTATTCTTCACCAAGGGGCTGAGAGCGGATTAACATCTCTGGAATTCATCCACCAAGTCAAAAGGGAAAGAAAGAGGAAGGTATGTGGGGGGCAAGAAATGCCGCCACTCCTCCTCTGCTTTTCCAGGCAGCCCCATCACCAAGCAAGGGAGGATTAAATTCTTTGAACGGTTTCTGTGCTTTTTCCTACAGAAAATCAAAGTTCGAGAGTCGGGTTCTGAGTCTGAGAGTGAAACAGCTGCTCAAACCCCACTGAAATGTGTTGGGTCCTGGGAAAGGAGCCCCCTCCTTTGTAGCAGGGTAGATCTCCAGGGCTGCAGATCCTGCTCCTCCTTCTCAGTTCCCTTCTCTTCTCCCCCTCTCCCAAGGTCTCTGCCCACCTCGCATGGCAGATCCCATACAAAGCCATACCGAGTTGTATGACCCATCTGCAGGAAAAGGAAGGCTGAAGAGGGGCTGGCTCATTCATCATGCAAATGGATAATTAAAGGAAACCAAGGACCGGGGTGTTCGTTACTGCAATTTACAGTGTTTTGTAAACAGCCTAATTAATGCAAAATGAGCTTGGAGTGGCTGCTGGTGAAGGACTCGTGACTTGTAGCCACAGTTTAGGGGATCAAGACAGGATCACTCTAATTACCTCTCCCAGGGGCTGTTTGTCTTTGAGCGGAAGCCACCAATCCGACAGCCCTTCCCAAAGGAACTGACTCCCGCAGAAATCGCTCGACATAACTCTCATGTTTCCCTCCCAGCCCCATATTGCCCAAGAGCTCAGGATCCAGGGTCCTCAGCAAGGACAAGCTCCTTCCCTCGGCCCAACCAGCCAGGAAAAAATAACATTTCACTTGTAAACTGGCCACTTGTGATCTGAGTCCTCAAGTGACTGTAACCACCAATCCCTGCAGTGCCACCATCACGGAGCCAGGATCACACTTGGGGTGTATGGCAGAGCCAAGATGAGGGTCGGCTGTGGTGGGCAAAGGTCTCATTTTGGCCTTCTAAAAATCTTGGAACAGCTCCTGCAAGTGGGGAGCAGGAAGGGAAGAGGGAGAGCTCACTCCAAAATGCCATCCCTGACCCCCTCCCACAAGGGAACTGGGCTGGCCAGTGGGGTCCAGTAAGCAAGGCTGGGTATCCCAGGACACAGCGGGTGTCCCTGCCTGCTCCCCAGCCCCAGGAGGCAGCTGTCAGCATCTGCATATCCCTGAGCAACATTCCTCAAATTAGTTCCCTGCTCCAGCAGCCCAGCAAGGTCAGGACAGGGTAGGACCATGTGGATACAGCGTGGGTGGCTGGAAAAGCAGCAGGTCCCAAACAACAGAGTCAGGATCAGCATCCCCTTTGGGGGTCTTCCCAAATGCTTAGATCCACCTTGGGCAGGAAAGGAAAGGGCTCATCCCCGATTTGTAGTTGGGTAAATGGCTGCTTGGAAAATTGGAGGGTTTGCAGCCAGGCTGAAAGGCGAGAAGCTGTGCAGTCCCAGGGACAAAGGCACAGGAAAAGAGAGGAACAGAGGGATAGAGGGGAAGCAGAGCACAGCTGGACAGCCAGGACTCCTCTGTCAGCACCATCCTGCTGCATACCCAGCCCTGTAATGGCACACAGGGACACAAAGCAACCCCCAAGGACCCAGTGACAGGAAGGCAACTGATGGGAAACTTCCCTGCATCTCTCTTCCTCATTCTATCCACATGCTCCTTTTGACCAATTCCTTGGGTTTTCTCCCCCTTTCTTCAGCCCCTTCTCTCCCTTTTGGTGCCCAGTCTCCCCATCCTTTTCCACCTGGATGGTTTGAGGTCCAGCTGGGCCAAGCTGATCCCAACCCCACAACCCTCCCAGACCAGGTGGCTGAGAGATGCAGCTCTGGCCAGGGGGCTGCAGAGCTGGGCTGAGAAAGGGCTGCAGGGTCCCCTCCAGCTACATCACTGGGATGAGGTGGCCAGATCCTTCCCAGCCACATCATCACCCCCTTCGGGTTTGCACTGGGGCAGGTGCACCCTCAAGCCTGATCCATTTCCCCCCACTTCCCTCCAGGAGCACACTCATACCCTGGGAAGATGAACCCAGCAGAAAATGGACCAAGTGCTGAAATACAAAACGCCCTGGAAGGGTATTTCCAAGGAAAACCCAGCTTGGTGCATCCCAAGGGTTAACTCCAGCCGTGGGTTGCCCCACTCGCCTCTCTCCCCATCACGACCAAGGGGTCCCACCAGGCTCCCACCCCGCTCTGCTCCCGGCCCTGGTGCGTTCCCCGGCGCCTGCCCGGGCAGGACGAGGCTGAGCAGCGCTGGGCTGGGCCTGAGCGAGGCCTCGAGGGAGCCAGCGAGCTTCTGTGCAGCGCCTGGCTGCCAAGCGGCAGCGGGAAGCACCTCCGGAACGCTCCGGCAAATTGCTTACAAATGTCGGGCCGGCCGCCGGCCGTGGCGAAGGCAGCGCGGCCTCCTGCTCACCACAAGGGGCCGAGACCCTCATCCTTGGCACTCTCTGCCTCTGGCCCTTGGCCTTTGGGATCCCCACTGCCCCGCACGGCGCGTTCCAACCAGCTCCCCCATGCAAGCAGCCCCCTGTGCCTCAGTTTCCCCGTGGGGCTGGGCTGCAGCCCCATGGTGGAGATGCCAGGGCGGGCCGAGCTCCTCGTGGGGTGCAGGGGGCACCCAGGGAGTGGCCGGCCAGGGCGGGCACCTCACCCGCACCGCTGGCAGCCGGCCGGCACAAACTCGTATTTACCCCCCGAGGCACTCGCCTGGCGCCGGCTGTGCCGGCTGCGTGGAGCCAGGCGTGCCCTCGCCCGGCCAACACCCCCTGTGCCAGCACACCGGGCACCCTGAGTCACCCCCTGCCCTTCAACGGAGAGCTCGTTCTGCGGGGACATCCATGGGCCTCGCCCCGAGGTCTTGGATGTGGACACAATCCCTCCAAAGCGTTGATCCGATTGTTGGGAAGCAGCAACGCGCACGCCTGGGTTTGGCTGCGGAAGGAAATGCCCAAGTATCCCGTGGAGAGTCCTCCCCCTTGGAGACTCCTGCCCTGGCTCTCACATGGGTCAGGCTCCGGAAAACAGTGCTCTTGATGCGACACCCCCACCTTGTTTTGTGCACCCGCCATGGCCACAGCAGAGCTCCTCCACTGTGTAACTGGAAACCCATTTCCTTGCCAGAGATGCTTGGAAAAACACATTTATGCTGGTTCTGTGGCACAGATTCTCATTCCTTCTCCTTGTCCTGGAAAATCACATCCCCACATTGCTGGCTACAAGCATCCCTGTGCCATAAGTCTCCCTGCGCTGCAGGTCTGAGCACCCCTGCATCATGAACATCCCTGTGCTGCCAGCCATGAGCATCCTTCAACATCCAGCCTGAGCATCCTGTACCATGAGCATTCCTGCACTGCCTGCTATGAGTACCCTGAATTCAGAGATGCTCTGGGCATTGCAGAAACACCATCCTGCTACTCTGGATGATGGGAGACGGACCACGTGCTTTGAACACATCAAATACATGCACACTCCCTCTTGAGAAAATAAAATTCACTTGGGGACTGTCACCACTAAGCCAATAAACCAGCTGGAGGAGCTAATCAGCTGCAATCCTGCATCCAGCCATCTCCGATGGTGGTGGCAGTCTCTGGAGCTGAAGGCAGAGGTGGCAGCTTCACCCAACCTGCCCTATGATGGCCTGGGGTGGCCCTGCCTTGACACACGGTGGGTTCATGCCAGGACTCAGGACAGACTCGCTGTCTTGCCCAAAATCAAGACCCAAAGAGGTGATGTCCATCCCTCTTCCGCAGGAATCACCCTTCCCTGTCGCCCCTCTGTCCACAGGCACGTCCACTGTGGCCACCCACACCCAGCTCCTCCTGGTGGACTGGCTGCTTCAGGAGCAGTTTCCCAATAGGTTCAGAAGAGATTCGCCCACCTTGATAGGGAAGAAGTTCAGCCACAGAGATGTTAAGAAACTCAGCCAAAGTTGCCCAGCAAGCTCGGAACAGAGGTTGGGTGAGAGCCAAGGGTTCCTGACCCCAACATCTGCCACAGCCACCAGCCCACACCCCAAACACTGAGCCAAGCACTGTGCCCAGCTCATTACAGTGGGTGAATTTGGCTGCCAAGCTGCTGCTGTCTGGGACACCTGGATGAGCACCCATCTCTGTGCTCAAATGCCACAGGTGTCCAAATGTCATGGGTGTTTTCCTGCCTGCAAATGGTTTGTGCTAGGTTTAAGGATCCACAACATCCCCGTGGATAGGCTCCCCACCAGTGCTGACAAACAGGTCCTCAGCCAAACCAGGCACTGTGGGGTGGGTCCAACTGGGTCAAAGCCACTGGGTTAACTGGCAGGCTGCAATCAGGGAGGCAGATTCCCATCAACACAGGGCAAATGACAGTGATGGGAGAGTGTGACATGACAGGGAGCCCTTTATCTGTCCCTACACCAGCATGTGGCAACTCTTCAAGAATAATTGGTGTCTTCATTCCTTGTGAACCTACCAAACCCTGGACTTTATGCTGCCCAGGCTGTGTGATGGCTGTCATACCAAGCCCTACTCCTGGTTTCACCAACCTGGATCCTGCTGGGATAACCCCAGCAGATGCAGTAACCTTCCAGGAGCCGAGCTCCCAGCAGCTTCTTGCTTGTCCTGAGGGCTGGACACAGCAACCCAACACAGCAACAAATGCCCATTTCTAACTTCAACAGAAGTCACCATTTACCCCTGGCTTGAGCCCCAAATCCTAGGGCTTACAGCCATGCAGAACCCAACCTTCCCTGTCACCAGCTTGTCTTTGCCAATGGCATGATTGAGTCTTCTCTGGCAGTTCTGCCTCCCTCCTTGTCTGTGCTTTCTCTTTCTCTAAGCTCTGCCATCTTGCAACATGTTCAGATACGATGGCAAATGATGGTGATGGAAGGTGATGGCAAAGGCAGAGGAGTTTGAGAGGTCCAAGGATCTGCCTTCCACCCCAGGTTGGGCTGCAGACCCACTACAAGCAAAGGGAAGGGTTTGAGTCATGGCAACAGGACCACAGAGTAAACTGGGAGCCTTTCTCCTTCTTTGGGAAAGCTGGGAGCCTTTTTCCCAGGGAAAATCCAAACATTTATCTTTAAAATAGGTTGGCAGCAGGAGAGAGCTGATGCAGCATCCCCACACAGCATAGACATCGATCGCTTACCCCCCAGACAGTCACCCTGAGACCCAGCCAGACCCCCAATTCCCTCCTGCTGCTTCCCTTCACAAGCAAAGAAGGAAAAAACAGGCAGTTTGTTCAAAGTGAAGGCTCCCAGAACAATGGAAGGAAAAGCAGAGTCAGAAACTCCATCCCCATCCATGCAGCTGGGAAGAAGGTGCAGCTCTCTGCTCTCACCCCCAAGGTTTGATGGTCACAGTGGGGATTGAGGGGGCAAATGCCAAGGAGGGGAAAGAGCATCACAGGAGCCCTTTTGGGATGGATTCACCCTTTGCAAGAGCCAAACACATGCTCTTGCTCCAAATTTCAGCCCCTCAGAAGGACTTCAGCTGCATGATGGGATGAATGGCACGTGCTACCTTTCCCTGCAAAAATTTGGGGGTTTGCAGCAGTTGCCTACCCCAAAGTGATGTGCCCCAGCCCAGCTCCCCTGGCAAGGGGAGCAGTAACATCCCTTCCCCATGAAGCCAAAATTGCATCCCCCCAGCCCCATCCATGATGGGAACAGCTGGAAAAGGCTTTGGGTGGGGGAAACTGGGCGGCTCCTTCGAAGATACAAGGGCTCCTTTCCCAGCTGGCCAGGAAAACGCGTTACCGGGAGGTGAAGTCACCGTCCCTGCTGGGACCTGGCTATTCCGCTCTCCAGGATATGAACTCAGAGGAGCTGTATTTGCCCAGGGAAGAGGTGGAGCCTTTTCCATTTCCCCCATCCTTCCGAAAGGACAGGACGCCTCCCGAGCGGGAAGAGATGGGCCGATAGCGGCGGGGGCCAGCAGCCAAGTGCAGGCAGTGCCTGCACCACGGTGCATCACTGGACACACCGTGGGGCCAAGAGCCACCCGTGGGCTGTGGGCACCAGCAGAGCACCTGCTCCAGCATCCACAATGCACCTTAGCTCACATCCACACTGGTTCCATACTGGTTTTCTCTGGAAGCCAAGGAAGGGGCTTATGGGGCTTTGGCTGCACCTACAGAAACCCTCAGTGTTCTCGTTAATGCAATACAGAGCAAATAGTGCATTAAAATAATCTGCAGTGGATGTGCTACAGATTGATGAGGGCAGAAATAACACAAAAGGGACTTAGAGAGATTAGGAGAACAAACCCAGGCAGATTCAACCTGGGAAAAATGCAGATTGCAGCATCTGGGGAAAAATAATCCAACCGGCAGAAGGTCAATGGGAGGAAGAAAGAAGGGAAGCAGGATGTGGGGGGGACGGTGAGAACAGTGTGAGTGCGGGCACAGATCCTGCTGCTGGTGAAGAAAACAACCTCAGCAGCCTGCATGGGGGGATGCCAGGACACAATCTTCCAGCATATATGCTGTCTCTTCCCAGGGTACCATCTTCCACCATGTACCCAGGGCTATGAACATGACAGAGGCTCACAGGGGGCATGAAAGGTGAGTGACAGGACCCAGCAGTGAAGGGCTGGCCTTGCACAGGAAGATTAGGGCAGGTCAGTAAGTCTGGATTAGCTGAGCAACAGTTAATTAGGGAGGGCGGGCAGGGACGCTGCAACCCACCTACACCTGGAGGGGTTTGACGCTCAAGAGGAGCATGTAGGTATTTATTTTATGGCTCTAACAATGAGCCCCAGATAAAAATTAGAGCAGACAACAGTGGCCAGGAAAACCCTGTGGGCTCAAGGGAGCGAAACAAGGATCCAGCCCCTACACTGTGCTTGGAGGGTTGCAGCAATCATGAAGCTCCCAGGGGAAGCAGAGCAAGGCTGAGGCTGGAGAACCAGGCTGCCACGGCCCTATGGCACTCTGTCTCAGTCAGTGCCAGCCCGGCACCTGCACATGGCAGCTTGGCATCCAGGAGCTGCTCCAGCCGGTGGAGCCAGTACTCAAAGCACACAGTGATGCGGGGGCTGGAAATCCTGTGACATCCTCCCCTTTTGGCCCCAGGGAAGCTGCCGTGCACCTGGAGCAGGCACTGCCAGGGCGGACGGAGCAGCTGTCCCCACTCTGGCTGCACTAATCTGGGCAAGGCACACACAGGATGGGAGGGGAGGCACTGGGAGGTGAAGCTGTTCACTCGAGGTCACCCAGAAGGTCAAGAGTTCAAGTGCTGTCACTCCTTCCCCACGCCCTGACAGCCAGGAACTGAATTTTCCCTAAAGTCCCCCCCCACCAGTCCGTGGGCAGTCAGCCCATCGGCGGCCCAGGACTAACCTCAGACGGCTGGTGGTGGCCAGTTTGGAGTCACACGTGGCTAAAAATACCTTGCAGATGCCTTTCCTCAACTCTGACCCCACAAGCCAGTGCTGCCACCAGTCCTGCTTGGGACGTGCTGGCGGGGTCCTCTGTGACAGTCACAGCCTGGTCTGTGCAGGGACAGGGCAGATACTGCCTGAGGACTGTGTTTTCCTCCCTACAAACCAAGGATTTCCATTCTGGGGGGGGTCCTGCCTATACCCTCTATTGCCAAACTAAAACGAGAGGCCCTTTGCTTCCTAAGGCTGCCTGGATCTGAGCAGCTTAAGCAAATTGTTTCCTTCCCTCCTGGACAGAGACAAAATACAGCCTCTGGTTCCTGCCAGTCTCAAGGGATGCTGGATGGGTGACTTCTCTCACAGATTCCATGGTGCTGCAGCCATTCATGGCATCTGCATCAGGAAAGAGCATAAGGACCTCACCCAGCAGTGACTGCTCAGCTTCCCGCCACAATAGATGGGAGGGCTCCATCTCCAAATCCTTTCTCCAGTGATGGCAAGGTGGGTAGAAGGCACCCTTCTCTCCTTGCTGCTTCCATCTCTGGTGAAAGGTCAGCTACCAATACACATGGGAACTGAGTGGCTGCTCCATGCTGCTGCCAGTGGGAATGGGAGAGGGACGAGTCCATCCCTAGTGGGCATGGGCCAAGCTCCCTCCAGCCTGGGACAAGCAGCCTGAGAGATGATCCCACTCCCGTTCTCTCCCTTCCTGGCCAGGGAGGCAGTGCTGCTTTGTCCATGCCCAGCGTAAGAGCTCTTTTCCAGATGAATCAGACCCTCCAACTGCCCACTCAGGTTTGCAGCTGGCTGAGCAATGCCACAAAGTGGGAGAAGCCATTGCCAAAATCGTGCTGAGCATCTGGGCAGTGGCACTTTTCTTGTGCCGTAGCTGGACTGGGATATTTTCATGCAGCTGTGCCACCAAAGGATTTGTCCAAGACCCTGGTCTGCAGCAGAATTCCATATGAAGGAGACAGGAGAGATATATGACAGCTACATCACCAGGATGTCCTGCACCACCCTGTGTGTCCCCACATGGAACCAGCAATCACTTAGCAGCCAGTGACAGTCTATGTCCTGGGAGAGGCATCACCCCATCCCTCTGCTGGAAACAGGAACCCACACCAGGACTCCGCACCCATCCTGCCATCCCCACAGGGCCCTTGGTGACTGCTGAGTTATTCTGGGCACCACGTTCCTGACCCCCTCCCCTTGTCCCAGCTGCTCCGGGGCCAGCAGGGAGGGCAGCGGGTTCCTCCCATTGCCCAGCCCAGACACCAGCACTGGGCAGCAGCTGCTTGGGGACCAGCTGGGGACAAAGGCGACACAGAGCAGCCCCATCCCCCCACATACCTTGGGAAGCACAGGGGCTGATTTACAGCAAGGTCAAAGGCATCAGAATACAACTCCAGTAGATAAGGGGAGCTGGATCTGAGGACCCCCACTCCACAGGCTGAGGTCTAGTTGGCAGCTCCTCATACAAGGATGGGGAAGGTGGTTGAGGGCAGCACCTCCCATCCGCCAAAGAACAGGCCCACCTTAGTCCCAGAGGTAAACTGAGGCAGAGCCAACATCCCCAGCCCCTTGTCACACCAAGGTCATGCCCGGCTTTCCGCAGGGACCACACTGCCAGGTCAGCCCCCTCCATCCCACACCTGCCTGGGCGCTCCCCACACCCTGGCCTGACAGAGCGGTGATGGGACACAAGCCAAGGCCTGCCCGCTCCCTGGACCCCTGCCGGCAACCCGATCTGTTTACGCCTTCCCAGCACGGCGGGTGCGTGTCGGGAACGGCCCCGGCAAGCCCGAGTTGGCGGCGGAGGCAGGACGTGGGAGCAGAGCACAGAAACCCCCACTTGCCGCCTTGCAGCATCCTGCGGGGGTGGTGGGGACAAAGCACGGGGAGCACAGGATAAAAAGCGACCCTCCAAACTCCATCGGCTCCTTTCTGTAGGAAAAGGCACCGCTTCTTGCATTGTGTCACTCCTCCTGTGGCATCACGTGCCTCCCCACCTTGGCCAGGGGATCACAACGGGTTGCCCAATACCCAGGCCCTGCCAGCAAAGGGCTTTCTGAGCAGTGCCAATTCTTCTGGGAAAGCACTGGGAGAGCGAACTGCAGGCATTTGGAGCAGGCTGCAGTGGAACAGAGCAGAGCCATAACTCTGAGGGCTCAGAGCTGGACACTCTCACACCCACACCAGGTTTGGGGTGGAATGAACAGAGAAGCAGCTCCAGGATGTCCATGTGGTGCTAAATAAAACCAGTTGGACAGATGCTCCAAGACAGGGAGTTGCCTGCATCTCAGCACTGCTGAGGAGGAAGCTGGGGGCTCCCCCAAGGCTTGAGCAGCTCAGAGCAGAGTCAGAGACAGCTCCTCAGTCTGTGCAGGAGAAGAGAAGCACTGCAAAGAGAAGCAATTCCCTTCTTTTTAAACCAGCAGGATTAGTGGGTGCTCATTCAGGGAAGCCAGAAGAGCTCACACAGCCCTTCCCACCTGTGTCAGCCCAACAAAACCAAACCAGAGCTGCTTCAGGAAAACCAGAGCAGCTTGGGCTGCAGCCCAAAGCAATCCCTCGGCCACGGCTGTGCCGGCCCCCACGTTGCCAGCTGGGCTCGCTGTGTACCTGTGTCCCCTGTAGGCAATGATTAGCCATCAGGGAGGACTCTGGCCCCTTTTGGAGGCCACTGAGGCAAGCAGTGCTCACGTGGCCTCACCGTGGCAGGGACACATCCAAGGTCCCTGAGAGGCCACATAAGCTAAGAGTTGGGTGTCTTGCTCGGGGAGAGAGAACATGGGGCTCCCAATCCAGTCTCCATATTGCTGTTTGCACCCTACAGCTGGAAAACCCCCTTCAGGCTTATCCACGCCCATCCTGGCAAAGAAACAAGGTGATGCCTCATGACAGGCTGCTGGATGGTGAGATCAAGAGCCAGCAGTCCCTGGGATCGATGCTCCATGGGGGCAGGAGGCACCTGCACAGTGGGTGGGAGAGCCCAAGCCAGCCTCGCCACCGAGGACAACTCCATGCCAGGCACCCAATGCCCTTGACGTGCTCTCAACTCCCCTCCCAAGCACACAGGGCACCTCACACAACCAGCCATGCCCGCAGCCGGCATTACGAAATCCTGGGAGTTTCCACCTGTCACATCACAGACACCCACTGGCGTCGGCCAATAATGGCTCTGGCTCCCAGGATGGCACCTGGGAGAGGCCAGGGCAGGGGTCTGGGCACGGCATCAGCACCAGGGGCCACGTGCTCCCCGCGCAGCCTTGGCCGGGGCCCGCGGGGGAGCGGCGCTGGCAGGGTTTGGCGGAAGCGCAGCCGGACGTGTTGCACCAGGTCTGGGATGCTTCGGGAGCCACATACCTGCCTCACGCAGGTTCTCCCTGCTCCCTTATCTCGCCATCGAAGCCGTGCTCAGTTGCAGCTCCGGCCTTTCTCCCTGGGGTTGCAAACGGCTTGGGGTGGCTGCACACCTACCCCAGGCAGCATCCTGCAGGAGCAAGGGATGGGCCAGAGTATCCAGCCCATCCCTGGGAGGGTAAAGATCATCCAACAGAGCCATTTCCAAGCAGTTTGGGCATCTCCAGACAGGTCTGTGACTCACCAGGACACCTCGGCAAGGCTTGGGCGATATTACAGCCCCAAGGTTCAAACAGATCCCTCCCTCTCCATTGCAGGCATGATTTTTTAGGGAAGCCAGGATGGGATTTAGGGGGAGCCAGAGTGCTCGCAGCTCCTCCCCACCCTCTCACACTTGCTAGAGCAGCCAGAAACAAAAAAAAGGTGGTTTATTGTTATTTAGTTTCTTGCCCCTTTCATACTTCTTTGCTAGAGTTTTTGCCAGCGGCGGGCCCCGGGTCTGGCGGGGATCCAGGGCAGCCGAGGCGCTTTTAAAAACAAAGCAGGGCGCGTGCATGCACACACACACGCACGGCATCCAACCCCTCTTTTAACTCTTGCCGGAGCAACGCCGGGTGCAAGATGGTTTCCAGCCGGAAACCATCTTACACACGGGACCCTGCCCATCACCACTGAGATCCAATAACTCACTTCCCACCTTCTTACAGCACTAGGATCCTGATGGAGAAGTAGCAAGAGCAACGCTGGTGATTCTGTTGTGGTCCACCAGCTCCCCCCTGCACCCAGCACCAGCCAGAAGATGGGATGCCTGTGCTGGTAGTGTCCTTGCCCTGTCCCCTTCTCTCCAGCCCTTGGGAGCAACCGTCCTGGTTACAGTGCCTGTGTGCTGCTGGCAGCCAGGCACATGGTGTCCCAGGGCTGGGGCTGCCCTCCCTGTCTGCCTTCAGCTGTCGTCATTCAAATTGTCCCACGTTTCTGGGTCAGACATCCAAAACGGCCTCTACAGCCCTTGGGAAGGGGGAGCTGAGCCCCTTGGTATGGGCTGAGTCACCAGGAAGTGCCTGAGGGATGGAAATTCCCCTCCTGCCCCAAACCTCAGCCTCCTACCAGCAACACTGGGGATCGCTGCCAGCCTGGCTCCATCCATGGCCCTGAGGGACCTCCACATTTCCCGAAGAGACAGGCAAGTCCCTGGGATACCTCAGTGCTGTCTAACTATCCCCAAAGGAGGGCAGCATGGCTTAGAGCAGGCTCAACATTCCCCACACTCATCCCCTTCCCCCAAATTAACTTGGTTTTCCCCTCACTCTTTTACCGAGATAGGAAAAAGGCAGCTGCAGGTGGCCCAGGCTGACAGCAAGGAACAGGATCCTGCCAATGGGTTTTCCAAAGGCTGGGGATAAAAATACAGACCTGGGACGGGGAGACACGGACCTGAGAACACAGGGAACTGGAGTGCAGAGGGGCACGGGGCTGGGCCTGCTGGGCTGGGCAATGCCCAGCAGAGGCTCCTCCATCTCCCTGTGTGAGGCTGTTTGCTCGTGCCTTATCTCCCACACTCGGCACAGCGACGCTCTCCCCAGCTCCAGGCACACCGGTGGCAGCCAGGCCCCTTTCCAAACACAACACCCATTAAAGCCCAGCTTGGAAAACCAACCGTCCGTTCACTCCTTCCAGTGCCCATGTGGGGCTCTTCCTTCCCAGGCAGAGAGGTGGGAAAACCAGGATGTGGATGGAAAAACCTGCCAAACAAACACCAGGCTACCAGAGGAGACTCCCATCCCAGGGAGACCAGGAGCCACAGGAGAAGGAAGCAAAGATGGACCCCCCCCGAAGGCGTACAGCTGCAGCCTTACTGCCATCCAGCCCCACAGCCGCTGCACTCACTGGAGCCTTTGAAGCCTCTTTCCTCCTGCTCCCACCGCCCACCCACCCCAGGCTGGTTCAGAAGCAGGTTTTGGCACGCTGTGGGGTGGTGGGGTCCCCGGCACGGGGCCGCCGCCAGCCGCGCTCCTTGGGCACGGCGCCTCGCCCCGCTCCTGGCGCGGTGTCGGCGGAAGAGGGAGTTTTGCCCGCTTCGGCAGAGTTTCTCAGCGTCTCTCCGCAGGCGTGCCCACAGCCTTTCCAAGCCAACATGCGGCTGCGGAGCCGGTCCAGCCCGTCAGACCTACAGCGTGCGGGGAGAGGAGGGGAGGACACAGCCAAGGACGCTTGGGAACTCGTCCTCAAAACTCAAGCTTCAAGGGACGTGGCCAGGGCCACACTTGTGCTCGGTGGCAGAGCTGGGTCCAGTCACCTGCACTGCCCAGGGCAGCAGTGTAGCAGGCAGGGTGCCCAGACATCCCTGCATCACTGCCAGCAGGGAAAGCCATCGGGTGTAACAGAGCCTGAAACGATACTACTCGAGACCAGTCCTTGCTCTGCCCTGCAGCCAGACCTTGTATAGCAGCTGGGCTTGGGACAGATGTCCCTTGGGAGCAGCAGTGAAGAAGAGGATGGTACTCCTTAGTGAGGGGGATGGCATGCTGGGTTTGATGGCTGGCACAAAGGCACATCCAACACCATTACAAAATAACCCCCAAACTGCAAAAGGGTGAAGCTTCTTCCCCAAATAACTGTGGACCTGCTGCTGCTGGGAGAAGTGGAAAGCCCAGTAGGAGATGAAAGGAGGGCGGGCGTTCCTGCAGAGAGCAGGGACGCAGAGCGCCGGTGGCAAAGGCTAACAAATCACAGGAGAGATATTAAACCTCATGCTTTGAGGCTTAAGCTGAAACAGCTACTAGGGATTAGGAGGAAATTCAAGGGTGAGAGTGAGTTATCCCACATCTGCCTGCTACAGTCTCCAAGCACGTGGAACAGCATTGTCGCTCTCTTGCCAAACTGGATGGATGACAGCAGCATCTGAGGGCTGGCACTGCTCTCGAGAAGACCTTAATGTACTTCTTGCTACTGGGATGCAGCAATGAGGGGCTCCATCCCAGGCATGGAGATAGAGCCAAGATCCCTCGCAAGCTTTGCTAGCATTTAACAACTTGCTAGGTCATGGCCCAGACACAGCCATGTCCCAGGAGTCCATTCCTGTCCTTGATATATCTAAGGTCTGGAAAGCTCCATCAAAACCTGTGAAAAGGGGCAAGTGGTTGGCCAAACGTCCTCGAGGCAGCAGCTGAACCCTTTTTGCAGGGCTTCGTTCCCTGTCCTGGAGAGTTTTAACACCAGTTTGCTCAGCTGCTGCCCTTTCTTTGCGCTTCACACACATTTAAACAAAAACATTCACCACTCCCTCAAGGAAGGCAAACAGTGAGTCCAGCTCCTGTCGCCTTCCACGGCGCCTCCAGCCCCTGGCTATCACAGAACCATCGCACCCCCTTCCCAGCCTCCCCCTGACCCTGGCATCCCCCCGACCCCTGCCCCTTAGTCCTGCACATCCAGGGATGGGGATACCCAAACCTTGCCGGGTAACATCCAGTTCCAAGAGCTGTTACCCTTTCCCAGGATGATTCCCGACCGGGAGGGGGGGGCTCTGCCTCTCAGCTCCCCCGGGAGCCCCAGCCCCCCGGTGCTGCTCAGCCGCCCTGGCCGGGCCAACTGGCGTATTGTTGGTGAGAGCGGCAGCCCAGGGACGTGATTGATCGCCGCGGAGAGAGGCCAAAGCCGTGACGGGTCGTTTAACAATTTCAATTAAACTCTGCAGCGCTCCGACGCAGAGGGGAGGGGAGAGGGAGAAGGAAAATAAAAAGCGGGATGTTTCCATTGCCAGGGAACCTCAGCAAAGCACGGCTGCCCGGGCAGGAGCAGCCTGGCCCTCCGAGAGGAGACCCCCCTCCCTGTCTGCAGAAGAGACCACGGCATCGCCCCGACGTCCCCTTCCCGCAGGCAGGACAACTACATTCGCCCGACTTTCCCTTCCCGCTCCCAAAATTTTCTCCCTGCCCACCCCAGCACCTTATAATAATAGGTGCTGTGACCCACTTGTGCGGCGGCGCTTGCGCGGGGAGGAGGCTGCGCCCGGAGAATATTAAACAACGTGTCCCTGAAGTTCGCGCTGCCGGGACTAGCGCTCGGTTTTTGCTTACGTGCGGTGACTTTTTTAGGCACAGGAAACCCCAGAGGGCTGATCACAGCGATCGAGCTCCCAATCCACTGAGACAGCAGAAGGACTCTTAGAGGGATTTAAAAAAAATATATAATGAAAAATAAAAAGATTCAGCATCTCAGCCTGTCATATGGAAAAGGCGCTTTAATGAACGGCAAAGGCAGCAAATGTTTGGCTCACATGGCATCGGCGAGAGGAGGGAGAGGGAATTGTAAGGGAGGGGGGAGCAGTGATGCCCTCCAGGACCAGGGAAGCCCTCACAGCAGGTCGAACACAGGAACACCACCGAGGGCTTGTAGCATTGGCCCTGCAGGGGTCTGGGCTTTTCGCCCCCTCCTTATAAAGGAGTAAAATGAAAATAAGCCGAGGGAGTTGCTGACGCCGCTGCAGCGGGGGAGTTAAACACACATGTTCACGTGGGTGCCCCACGGCTGCAGGGAGGGGAAGACGCCAGAGAGAAAACAGACGGGGTTGAACTGGGAGAGAGTTACTGGAGGGGATGGGAGAAAACAAGTGTAACTTCATCCCTATGGGTGTGCAGGAGGAGGAGAGCCACAGGCACCACAGTCTGCCCACACTGCCCGGCCATGGGATATCAGCTCAGGGGAGCAGGGCTGCATCAGCCAGCAGGACTCTCACTCACATCCTGACGATATTTATTGCCTTGGGGGTGTCCTTCAACTCGCCCACACGAGCAAACCACTCTCGCTGAGCTCAGGGACCCTATACAGGGCACAGTCCCTAAGCTGCAAGCAGAGGCAACAACACGCAGTCCCTTCACTCAGGGAGAGGTCACCAGGCACCCCTTGTTCTGGGGAGGAGGTGGCTCCTAAACCTCCTGAACGCCCAACTGTTGGGATTTGCAAAGTTCTGGCCCCAGTCACAGCTTTCCAGTAGCTGACCCAGCGGAGCTGATCCTCTCCTCACGTTTGTAATCCTCAGCCTAACTCTCCTTTCTCAGTGACAGCCTCTTCACTCTGAGCTGCTCCTAAGAAGCCTTAAAGCTTCTTCTCCCGCCTGAGTTTCCCCTCTCCCTCCTCAGGACAGCTTTCCCACACACACCCACGAGACCTCCCACGATGAGCAGTCCTGGCAGGGGGTTCCACACTCTCACAGCCTGGGCAGGCATTGTGCACCTTCCTCCAGCCACACATCACACCAAGACCCCTTTTATTTACTTTTCCCCGTTTCCTTCTCTTGGTATGTCAGAAGCAACCAGGAGCTCAGCTCTCTACAAGGGCACTGTAGCACCAGCCATCATCTTCTCCACCTTTCCACCCTCTCCATCTCCTCCAGATGCCATAGGGCGCCTGCAGGACCCTGGTGTCCTTGGGGACCCCTTCGAGCCCACTGTTGGCTCTGAGTTGTGCTTGCCACTGACCTTTCTGAGAGCACATGCAAGAAAACAGCCCTGCTGAAGGGTTAAACATTACCAGACTGAAATTCAAGGCTTGACGATTGGTTCCAGTCGACTGGCTGGGATGATAATTTTTCACAAAATAAATACAGCCAGGAGTCAGCAGCAACCACTAAAGACCCTTTGTAGCAGTGTCCCCCTGCCACGGCTGTTTCCCTTCACCCATCCCCACTCAGTAGCCCACACTTCAAGACCCCTGGCCCTGAGGGGAACCCCAGCTCAGCTGTAAGATCACTTACAACCCAGTCATTCATTCGCACAGGCTGTGTTTGCACTCCCACCTCCAGCCATGGCATAACTCGTGCCTTGGGGTTCAGAGCCACCACCTGCACCAAGCCCACAGCAGGGACTTGCACCCTGGCACAGGCAGCAGTGCCCAGCTGAGGGGAGGGAGCCCACAGCTCTATGCCCAGGTACTCACTGCTCTTGGATGCCTTGATCTTGGCCACCAGTTTCTGCACACCAGGCACATCCCCGTTCTTCACGGCCTGGATCAGCTCCTGCTCACGCCCCATTGCAGACAGGTGGGAGCAGTGGCAATGCAGAAGGCAGAGACCCTCAGATCCCGAAGGTTTATAAAGCCATGGGAATAAGTCTCTAATTCCTCAAAACACACTTTGATGAGAGATGAAATCCAGCAAGAAAGACGCTTTACAATCCCACAGGGCATAAAAAACAGAAGAAAGAAGTCTTTCTGTTAAGGGCAGAAGTCCCTTTCTGTGTCGGGAGGAGCAGGACCCGGATGGGGTTTGGTTGGAGAACATGCGATCAATTAAAACAAAAAATACTTCAGTGCTTGGGGACAGGCTCCCAGCAGCACCAGGGCTCTGTGAGACAAAGCCAGGCAGCTCGGGGCAGGGTGTCCGGTGCGGTCAGCATTGGGATGCCCTCAGCCTCTCTCGGCACTCCTGGAGCCAGAGGTGTCGTGCTTTGCTCCCCTCACCAGGCTCTGCTGCGCTGACGAGTCCCTAATTCTTCCCAAAGGGATTATGGGCTCGTTGCCATCTGGAAGTTATAGATCCTCCCTCTCTGGTGCTCATTAGCCCCTTCGTTTCGGCATTCCTCTTGGTGACGGCACTGCAGGCACGCTGGGGAGCCCCGTGCACGGCCGAGCCCCGGCGCGGCAGCCCGGGACCTGCGGAGGGAAGATCATAGTCAGCCCTTAAAGGCCATTTACCTCCCGGCTCCGTCGCGACAGCTTTTGTATCCGTGCCGAAGAACGAATACTTTGACTATATTTAGTCCTGGAGGGACTTGGCTCATCCTTATGTTAAACGGGGAGGGAAGAACCTGCAGGGGAAACCTCCTGAGGGTGCTGCCCCGGGAGCAGGACAGGGACACAGCTCCTTCCCTGTCCCCCCGGGGCCACACACACCATCTCCCTCCTAAAGGCAGCACATAGGGTTTGGGGCACACAACGTCTCCCCCTCTCTTATCCCGGTGGCAGTACCCAAGGGATGGAGCTGAGGAGGTTTAGCCTGAAGTCCTCTGCAGCCAATGGCAGTGGGTCAGCCTGCCTTGCACTCTACTCCTGTGCAAGGATAAACCCTCTCCCTCCAAATTACCCATGAAGCTCGGTGCCCTGGGACCCAAATCACTCTTTTACCAGTTCAGGAACTCTCTCTGGTCCCAGTGAAGAGCTAGGACAACTGTGCTCAGGAGAACAGGATCAAGTCGCTGTCCTGGCCAGCCAGGGTACCCTGGAGAATTCACAGGGTCCTGTGGGAACAGTTCACACATCCCAGCCTGTGCTCCCATGCTGTGCCCGGGCTGCCCAAACTGGATGGCAAGAAAATCCCTCCTGGTTCAGGGCCATGCATCTGGCAGGCTGCTCCAACACTGGGGAGGAGCGTGCGTGCAGGAGAGCAGGGAGCACACGCCGTGCCAGCTGCAAGGCCATCTCCAGATCGCTCTGCAGCTCTCCCTGTGCCGATCCAGGACGTTTCCCCCAGCCATGGCTCAGCGCTGTCTCCCTTCCCAGAGCGCTCGCCCTCAGCCGTTTATGTAATAGCGGGTGTCGCTTCCTCTGAGCAATCGAGGTCACTGTTTTGAGGATGGAAATCACAGGGAAGAGAAGGCAATAGCGAGGAGAGAGGTCCCGTCGGGGTTGGGAGGCAAAACCAGAAGGGGCATCGTATGGCACAGCATTGCTCAGCCCACCCACGGTAGAGCTGGAAGCTGCCGCTACCCACAAACACAGACCTCTCCATGGACTCTCCATGTTCCAGCCCTCCCCGGGGTGCAGCAATGCTCCCACCTGGCTTAGCTTCTGGGACAACGGGGTGTGCAATTCCCACACCAGGCGAGGGGCTTCTCCCCCCACCCACTGCTCAGTCAGTTGATGAGCCCCTCAGCACTGGGGTTGCACGGGGGCTCGGTACCAGGCACTGAGGCTTGTGCCCCCCGAGGTCAGCTGTCACCTCCCTTCGTCCTGGGGCACCTGCACCAGCTTATCTACGTTACAACAAAGTTTCAGCCACTTGACTCAGACCAACCTCTTGCTGCAAACAAATCCGCTCCCGAAACCTCCTGTGCTGCACCGTCTTCAAAACTATTTCATTTAACCCTATGCACTGCAATCAACTCTGTGCTGCTCCTCAAGAGCACTCAAAGAAGTGAGTGTGAGGGCGCTGAGTCTATTTACTCTATTTAAAAAGTCTGCACGGTCTCACTTGGAACACAGCCCTGTGCTGCTGCCTACGGGTCCCGGAGCACGCGAGGCTCAGCGGGTAACTCGGAGGTACCGAGAGCTCCGAATGCTGATTCTCCATCTCTTCAGCCTTCTCCGGAGAGGAGCAGTGAAGGTAAAATTCAAGAAACAAAGCTGGAAAAGCAACAGCAAACAATCCCTCCCACACGAGCAGAGCTAAGCCTCCAGCCCAGGAATCCACCTGGAGAATGAAAGTATCCCAAACATTCCCGCAGCCAACAGCAGCGCCGGGAAAAAAAAAAAGAAGGAGAGGAGGGGGAAAAGCCCCAAAACAAACCCAAACCAGTTACGTAAGTGGTGGAGGAAAGATGTGAGGGAGCTGAAGGCACCGACCCGGGTCCCGAGGGGCGGCGGGGGCATCTCACCTCCCCCAGGAGGCCCCGGGGAGCTCCGCTCTGGGCGGGCAGTGAATGGGACACCGGCGGCGCCTCCGCCTCCCCCCGCTCCGAGACTCCCGGGCTGGGCGGCTCCTTCCTCCGGGTGGGCTTGGCGGGATTTTTGCCCCCACCGACGCGATTCGCTCCGTTGCTCCTGCGAGCGCTCCGAGCCGAGCGGGCCCCGCCGCCGCCGGCCTCACTCACCTGGCGGCGTTCCCAGCCCGCCGCACCGGGGCGAACAGAACCGCACCGGGGCGAACCGAGACGTATCCGGACCCGACCAGAC
>WEIV01027098.1:199238-244538 GCA_013390005.1 Calyptomena viridis
CACCTGGGCAGGGTGAGGCTCAGACTAACATGGAGTGACAGCAGCAGGATACCCATAGCCAAATAGGTTTGTTTTCCCTGGATAGGTGTGCAGACACCACTGCCCAGACACCCCTAATCCAGGGTCAGAGCAGGGCTGGAGACAACCTGCAACCTACACCCATGAGGGCAACATCACCACAACATAGGCTGTGACACCCACCATCGGCACCTCTGTATCTGTCCTGCAGAGAGGAAGGTGCAGGCAGAGGATGAAGCAGGGTGAGGAAGAGCCTCTCCTGCATTGAATCAGGCCACAGCAGAAAACAGGTTATTGCCCAAATTTAAAGCCACCCACAGAAGCCCTTCCTGCAGCTCCTGACATTGATTTTCACATCCCCCAGCTCGCTGAACACTGACAGGTGATGGGTGCCCCACTCCTGTCCTTAAACAGCACAGCAAGTCTCAGTCTCATTCCTAATCCCCAGAAGTCACATTCAGTCCCTGGGGACCCTTTCCTGCATAGCCATCCATCCCCTCCCACATTACATCCACACCAGGCATTTCCCACCCAGCTCAACATTCCACATTGCTGGCAGCAATGTCCAGGGCAAAGCTAGAGCAGGATGGAGGATCTGGACACAAAGGTGCTTACGTAAGCACCTCCATTGCCTCTCATACGCCCTCCTGGCAATAGCTGCTGCTGGAAGAAGTCCAAGGAGATAAATTAGGGGGGTTGATCAAGAGGGAAATGCAATGCCCACAAGGAGGAGAAAGAGGATCCCAGTGCTCAGAGACCAGGGTCTGGCAGAGAAATGTTTGGATCAGTTGAACATCAGCTGTAGTATGAAATGCAGCAGTGACTGCCCATAGCAGAGCTGGTGGTACCTGCTGGCAAACAGCTACATAAACCCCACCTAGAGTCAGCTCTCAGGCAGGTAACAGTGCTCTGGAGGTGATTTAGGAAGCTCTGCTAGTATCCTTTACAGCAAAGAATTTCCCCCCCAAAAGCAAAATCAGGTAACCAGCCCTCAGTTATATCATTCTCAGTAGTCCAGCTCCAAGCTCTGCTGAAAAACAACTCTGCAGCCTCAACTCAAACACGTGAGCCAGGAGTTACAGCCTGCACCAGCCTCTGCCCTGGCACAGCAAACCCTGCCCACAGTCCCTTCCCTGTATCCGCGTGGGAACTTGGGCAGGTGCTGGCATGGTGCTCCCAGCAGGAGCAGCCTTTCCACATGCCAGTGCCCAGCTCCCGCCAGACTCACCTCTCCAGGCACATGTGTGCTGCTGCTCGCACTGTCCTCCCTGTCCACTTGCCTTCCTCCTCCTCCAGCCTCCCTGTGCTGACAGTCACTTCTTCCTGGTCTTGTGCCTTTCTTTTCTCTCCGTCTCCCTTGCTTAGTCCCTCACTCAGGAAATTAAAGATAATCCTCCCTTTTTTTGCTGCCGGATTCCCTGTTTAACATTCGCTGCGTGTGCTTGCACTGATTCAAAATGGGATTAGACTTTCTGTTGCTTTGATGTCAGTTGGGCTTTGCACTTAAGGCAGAGGGGGAAAAAGAAAATGTCTGTTAACAAACCTCTTGGACTCCACCCATCCTGGAAACGAATGTCAGGCACATTTACCTGTAGGAACTGAGCCCCTTTCCGGAATTGACATGAGGAGACTAAACGGATGCACAACCCCAGCACTGCAGTCCCTCTCCTGGGGTGTCATTCTCTGGAAACACCCAAATTTCACCCTCTGTTATCATCCAGCTGCATGGAGGCTGAACGGCTCCCATGAGGAGGGAGGTGTCATTAATCATCAGAAAACCACAACTTGTTGGCTGTCAGTGAATATTGGAACCTCCAGCTGCCACACAGCAGGAGCACGTGGGCCACCAGCATCGCTTCAATAGATTGGGGCTCAGGGCTCCCTGCTGGGAATACCCTGAGCTGCTGATTTCTAAGGGAGAACTAGGTGCTGCAGGATGGCTAAAATGGAAATCCATACCCTGCTTCCTGTGGTGAGACACTTGTGCTACAGCACAGTCCATGAATTTCCAGGGCTTTTCTCCTTGGGCCTGAACCTCTTCCTTTGGAGGATGAGGATTTGGGTTGTTTTCATTGCTGGTACCTCCAACACCAGCCTGAAGCAGATGGAGAACTTTTTTCTCCTGTTGTTTGTCAAAGTCTTGCTGTGCTTCTGAGACACTGCTCCTTGAGTCCACAATGTGCAAAGCAGTGTGCAGCACAGTTCTGAGCTGGAATACAATCTCACACTAGAAAAGAACATTTCACAAGGGGTTCTGCAGAGCCACAACCAGAGCTGGAATCTGACAGTGGGTCCTATTCCTGCCAATTCAGACCAGCCTTTTCCCACAGTCTCCAGGGGCTTGCAGGCAGTTTCTGCTGCCTGATGCTCCAGCTCCACTCCCACCAGAGCTCCACTGCACAGGCAGCTGGGTGTCCTGTGGATAACAGGCAGATCTGGGACTGCAGAGCTGGAGATGCTTGGATGCACCTGAAACTATCCCAGGACCTTCTGCAGATTATTTAGAAGAGCATCTCCATGGATGAGCACGATCCAGCTGTGACTAGATCCAACCTCCAAGCCCTGTGCCTTGCGAGAGGCACAGCCAGTGCCTATGGAGCAGAAGCAGGAACACACCTAAGCACTCCTGGGGGTCTGGCAGCTGTAATCTCTGTCACTTGCACCACACCTCTGCACTGCAGCCCGACTGGCACTGCCACCACGTCGGGCATCCTCCAGGATTGCCCAGGGACTTGGGACATGCCTCTGCCAAGAGCACAGTGTCTAATCCATTTTGCCCGGTGCACACTCACAGACTTGATTAATGTCTGCAATGAGCTCCATCCATCATCAGGGAGTAAAGGAGATTAGCTCTGCAGCACGCCTGCCTCACGTTGATCCCATTCTCCAGGCCTCCTGATTAATGGCGAGGCCGCCTTATCTGTCAGGCCAGGAAACATGAATATCCGGGTTGACTGGGGATGAAAGGAAATGAAGGGAAGCTGGGGGTGCTGGGGCTGCAGACAGAGTGCTGCTGGCACACTGTGCCATCAGGACTGTGCTGATGCACCCCTGCTCCCCACACTGCCAGCTCTGCTCCTCATTCCCACTGGTGCTTCCATTCCCATTGCTCCCTGCCTCTCTGCACCCTCTGTTCCCTCCTCCCAGCCAGTGCTGGGAAGCACTGGTGCATCCATCCATCCAGAACACAATGCTGAAAACCAAAGTCTGGGGCTCCATTTTCCCTCAACAGACAGCAGGGAAGATGCTGCTCCCCATCCATGGAGGGAATTCAGATGAGCTGATTTGGAGGCCTGGAATAACCCCAGGCAAATCCCCTCCTGGGGCTGCGGGGAGGCTGTGGCTGACCAGCACTGTGGAGAGCGGCCGCTCTGCCGAGCTCTTCCCTGAGAGGACACGCGTGTAAAAGTGGATGCAGAGAATTAGCAGTGCCATCTGGATGGGCTCCAGCTCCTGCCCCTGGCTCACTGCTGATGCTTCATTAGCAGCTCCCTCCTTTCAAATCCCGTCTCCTTGGCTTCTGCTGTGATCAGCTGGGCTGGAGTTTTGTTGTCTTGGGTTTTTTCCAAGTGGAAATTATTTCTCATTTCTTTTAACAATCAGGACACAGAGAAAGAGACAGGAGAGGAAGGAATTTCCAGGAGATGAAAGGGCAGGATTAAGGACACGGCTTTCGCTTTGTTATCCCTCTAGTGTGGCTAAGAAATTCCTTTCAGAAGGCGGCTTTAATTAACTATGTTTTTCTGATGGGAAAAAACTGTGGACCTAGAAGTAGGTCTGGTTTCTTGGGTCTGCTGACAACCCCAGCTGCAACCTCAGCAGCCCAGATTTGTACACACACGGTCTTATACAAAACTTAGCACAGTATATTTAAATTTGCTTTACAGAGGCACTCACTGTCACCCCAGCCTGGAAAATAAGACAGAGGAAAAAACCAGGCATGAGCAGACTACTGTGCATGGTGCCAGTGGGAAGAGGATCTGAGTGCACTGAACTCAGGGCTACAGTGGCTCAAGATGTGGGAAGGGGCCTTTGTGTAGAGGAATAACCCAGGGCAGGAAGCAGTAGAAATATCTCCATTGCCTTCTAGACTGACAGCCCTTCTCACGCAGCAGGAAAAAATCAGAGGGATAGGAGGGAAAGAGGCCCAGTGGCAAACTGGGACATTTAGAAAGCATTGCAGTGATGTATCCACATCCTCTACTGCCACAAACCCTTCAGGAACTGAATCAAAAATAACATTTGGGGCTGATTTTTATCCAGATGAACACTCTCCAAATATTTTAAGGCAACCAGCAAAATGGCCAACACTTCTGCTTGCTTAACCCTTCTCCTGAAACTTGCATTGATTCTGAAAGAAAGCACCATCTCAGCATCTTGTTCTGTGAGCCTGACCTGCAGAACTGGAGATGTTACCAGGTCTGCCCATCCACAGCAACACCTTGGTCACCTCCCTGTGCCCCAAACCACTTAGTAAAGACTAAGTAAAGACTGCAGCTCAACTTTCTATTCAAACCTGGACATTAAAGACAGAGTCCACAGAGCTTTCCAGAGGAAGCCTCACCCCCAGTTTACACAACAGTAACTCCTGCCAAGGAATCATCACACTGGATTCCCTCTGAGAATCACATTTGCCTTTTTCTGAGCCACGTTAAACAGGGAGTTCACACTGAACCCACATCCTGCTCCTCTCCCATCTTTCTGACTAATAAACTCCCAGCTGATAACAAATAGTGAGTGCTGTTGCTGGAACATCTGCCTCTGCTCTCAGAGTTTAACAGCCCAAGAGGCAAAGTGGTTTAGCAATTATTGTTTCGATAAGTGAGAAGCGTTTTACTTTTTCATTATAATTTTAAAAGGTTCCCACCTCTTCCAATGCCCTCAGCCACTGCCTTCAACCTTGGCAGATGCCTCTGTGCCCTGGAGCAGGACAGAGAACATATGGCTGGTTTGCCTGGGAGGAAGTAGAGAGGAAAGAAACATCTGGCTTCTCCAGTGACCCAACTGTTGAAGTGAGCAGAGCTTGTCCTGGGGTCTGCAGGTCTGTGTCAGGAGGGTTTCCCATCCCATGCTGCCACTGCTAACAGCCCCCTCTTGACACAAGACTTCAGTTTCACTTGTGATTTAATTCCTTGTTTTGAGCTTTTGCACTTCTCTTCATGTTCTACAGCCTATGAATTTCCTGGGAAATTCTGTATCAAGTGCTTTACTGGACTTCAGGTAGATTCCATGCACCACAGCTCAAAAAACATATTACTGATTTCCTGCCCCTGCTCAGAACCAGGCACAGCAGGATTTCAGTCTCTGGTTATAAAACACCATCATTTTTTTTTTATTAGGTCTGTCATAAATCCTTGCACTTGGATTTGCAATTTCATGTGACAGTTCTTTCCAGACACTGAATGGAGTTTATCTCGTCTCCCTGACTTGAACCTCTCAAGATTTTTAGTTTTGCTTCATCTTGGATCTGTAATTTCCATTTCCAAGCTCAACAACATCCTAATTCTCATTGAAAAGAAGTGTGGCAGAGCTCTCATTCTGGGTTGGGCAGACACATTCTTGGTCAGCAACCCCCTGCATCAATCCTCCTGGCTCTTGAGCCCTGTGCACAGTTACCCACAAGCTACAGATCCAAGCCAAAACTTTCCCCCGCCAGATCAGACTCATGAGGAATTCAGGTTACAGCTGTCTCCTCCTTGTACTAATGCCTGTTCTTGTAAAAGGGAATCAGTGACTAACACCGTATATACACCCTGCAGCAGCATTTGTCTCCCTGGGGGCTTCTGGCTGTTCCTCTCCAACGTCAAGAGCTGCTGGCAGCTTCTTATCTCCGGGAATGGGATCTGCCCGTTTCACAGAGCACATCTGCATCCCTGACCTCAGCACATGGGCTGCACACAGGCCTGGAGCCCGCCAGCTTCCCCATCACAGGGCAAGCCCTGCTTAGCCCCTTGTTATTTCTGGCTTTGCTTTTGTCTCTGGGATCCTCTAACCTTTAGCAATGAAAACAAAACCACAGAAGGTGCTGCCCTGGCCTTTGGCTCACTGCAAGCAGCCAGGACAGGCAGAGACTGAGGGCTAAAACCTCAAATTGGCAGAGTGGGACTGGAATGAGCCAGGACTGACCAGAGGACGTGGTCATCTGGTTTCAGATAAATGCCCACTTTATGCTAATTAATTAGAAATCCACGGTGGATAACAAGGGAGTTTAGATGACTGTTTAGCTAAAGTATTCTTGTAAAGCCATGTGTAGTTATTGAGCAGCTGAGAAAGGGAATTCACCTGCTGCCTTCATTAGAGACACTCATGTATAAAGAAAGCAGAGCCTGGGAGTTGGGAAATAGGGAGTTTGCTCATCACTTGGTCTCAGGCCATGGCTCAATATTCATTAATACCATCTCAGAGCAGAACTGGCTCACATGGATACCACTGACCTGAATCTAGTCAAGCACCAAGACACAACAGCAACTTCTTTCCATCCAGCCAGACCATACATGCAGTGCACATCTGGATCACTGACAGCAGTACCTGAATCACTATCAAGATGCCTTGACAATGCTACTCCTCCAAACATTTGGGGTTTCTGTGTTTAGGGCTAAAGTGGAATTATCAGTCAGGACACATGCCTCTGTGAGGATACAAACAGTTGTGCTGGGATGAACACTGCAGAAAGATGGATAAGATGCTGCCTAAGCCAGAGAATTACAAAGAGCTACTGTCAATTTTTGACCTCAAGCTCAGCACGTGTACTTTAGGGAAATTATTTAACCTTGCTGCACAACACTCTGCTTTCCTGTAGATGAGAAGTGGTAGCAAAGACCCACTTTACAGAATCAAAGAAGGCGAAATGGAACAGTAGTTGGAAACTACTCTACCAACCTTGCCTGGGAAGGAGGGAGATTGACGTGCAGCTATCTGACAAAGACAGTACTTTGCCAGTATGGAGGGTTGATGCACCAAGTCTAACACATCCTGAATGAGATCATCCCTATCCCTAAGGCCACTACAAGGACAAAACTTCACCCATTAGGCTATTTGATCAATATAAACACAGACAAAGAGCTAAGCAATAAAAATGCAGAGGCTCATTCTGTAAGTCTGGAGTCGTGAGCAAGGAGAGCAGTGAGTTAGAGGGGAGGATTTGCAACTTGGCTCTTAGTGAAGGCTCCTCTCTCCAGAGTGCAAATCAGAGCAGTAGCCAGGTGCTAAATAAATATTTAGCAAATGAGAAAGTCTCCATTTAATGAGAAATTATTTGGTGAAACCAGCTGGGGAAATGGTTTCAGTAGCACGGTAACAGAAGCCGGCGCTGGTCTCTGCCCCACGGGACACTGTGGTTCTACTCATGTTGCGTAAGTCAGGATCTCCAGCTGGGACAGGCACAGGAAACATAACTCATTACTGAAATGCAAGAGCCTTTCAGGGTTAAACCACTGTTAGACCAGCCAGATTCGTTCCCTAGTTGCAGAATTTGCCTAGCAGCAGCTTTGGATGATTATTATCTTTTTTCATAACAGCGGTGTTGCAGACAGGATGGTCTAAGTGCAGTGGTGGTGCCAAGTTTGTAGGAAGAAGTAATTTTTCTTTCTTTTATGTTCAAGGGCTGAGCTCCATTTCCTCACCTTTATCTACATCATTAGGCTGTCGAGATGGCACTTCTCTGCCTAAATGTTAATTACTATATCTCTCTTTTAAGATGCATTTTCCAGGGGTTAGTGCCTCAATCTTCCTTATAATTACACACAGTGGTTAGTACAACTCATAGGCTATATCCCCAGGTCCCCTGAAAGCTCATCCCTGCTGTATTTCCAGTAGATGAGCACTCACAGAACCAGTCCTTGAGAGCTGATGTCTTCAAGTGTTCAGCCAGATAATGAGCCGATTTACTGTCCCTGCTCCTCCTGCCGACGGCAAACTCTGTGCACAGACAGGCCACACATCACCAGTTGCTGCAGTTAATATTCCTCCCTTCTCTTTATCCCTTCGACTTGGCAAAACTCTGTAAAACCAGCCCCTCCCTGGGGCAAGAACTTCCATAGATTATTGACAGAGCGAAAAGGGAAAAACAAACCTTGTCAAAGTCTGAATATAAAAGCCCAGTAATAAAACAGTCACACAGCCGTGGTGGCGAGCCAAATCCCAAATGCTGAGCACGACTTTGTCATGTCAGCTGTGACACGTGTGCACCGGGGATGGAGCTGCTGTGGTTTGTTATGCCTCTACAGCTGAGAAGAAGGAATAACAGCTTCCTCATATGCAAGTCATTTCAAAGTGAGCAGCAATAGTTGAGATTGCAAATTAAAATTAAAGCTGTGTTTTGGAGATTGCTACATTTAAATGTCAGGTTCTTTCTTTACAAGCTATAAGACAGCTTGTTTCTCTCCAGGGAAAGTGAGTAGGAACTTGTCTATGCAGGGAAAGTGTTTGTAATAGCAACTGCCTGCCTACCAGTTTCCCATGCAATCACTCATAATCCGTACTTCAAGAATGGATTAAGCTAAATTACATGAAGGCACTCACTGTAGAGGAGAGCACCCTGTTCAAAACACTATCACTCCAGTACACAAACCACAGCTTGCTCTGCAGCAATAGCCTCATACAAATAAACACCAACATTCACCCAAATGTGAAGGGAAAAAAAGAGTATTTTAAGAAAATTGAGTGACTGAAAAATACCACGTTTTTGCAAGCTGTGCACGTTCAAAACTTACATACCACAGCTACCTACCAGGGAAAAAAACTCTTGGGCCAATTGCTGACTGAGGCAACACCAGAGACTCAGCAAAAACTTTACAGCATAGCAGACAAATTGGCCCCAGCCTGTCTCTGATTCCTAAAAGCTACAACGTCTGAGCAAAACATGCTCCAGGTTTCTGTCTGCTGCTGCTCCACTAGAGGACAACCTAATAATGATGAAGTCCTTTGGGTTACACAGAAAATGGCCCATACTGAAAATGCTGCTGCCAAATCTTGCTGATAGCCCATGCTGGGATTGTTGCTCTATGCTGTGACTCATTTTTACTGGTACAGATTGATTCCAGTCTTAAATGATACAGACTTATGAACCTTCAAAAAATGCCTCTTACAGTTGATGCCAGCCTTTGCAACTACAGAGACAGAAGCAAGGGAGGTTTCCAGACGTAGTTGTATTTTTTATATAGCAAATCCAATGCCCTACTTTCTGCTCTGCCACAGAGATAAACCTGCCTGTTGCTGCTGGTTTTCTCACAAACTTCTGACATATTATGCTTTTACAGTGCAGGAAATGTTCTGAGGTACAGAACGATCCGTTTGCCCTGGTAACATGTGATTTATCAAGCCATAATGAAGAAACTCATCTCATGTATAAAACAGTGGGCAGGAAGCATAACAAAATCAACAGCTCAAAGCCACAGAAAAGAACAGGCTACTGCTCTGGCAAGGCAAGGAAAAAGAGCAAAACAGATTTTCAAATCCCAAAGGTGTTCCTGGCCTAGCATTTTTAAGGTAAATAGAAGACAAAATCTGAGCTAGCAATAGAGCTAATTTCTGGAGCCAGGAAGCAAATGAGCTGTGTCAAGAAGTGGAACAGCAGAAAAATAGCAGAGAACTAATTACAAGTGAAGCATCTCAGGTTGGAATTGAAGTTAGAGGGGTCAGAGGGTCAAAGCAACAGAGTTTTCAGTGGCTAATTTGGTGCCTTGACATTCCTCAGCCCCACTGGGGCTGTGACTCGGAGATGAAAAGTGCATGTGTGTAAAAGAAAAATACACAGTGAAAGCAGATCAGAGCTACTTAAAAGGCAAAATCTGATACTCCTACAGACACAGCGAGCGCAGGGCAGACTGGCTGTAACCGGGAGGGCGCAGATCCCAGCCATCCCCTCGGGATATGATGTGAAAGGGCACTGCCCAGCCCCCGTGTCGGCCCCCTCTCGCTCCCCCCTCGGCTGTCCGAGGGCAGCCCCCTGGCCCCGCTCCGAGTTCCCTCCCACCGACGGCGGCGAGGGATGCTCCCACCCGGCGTGTCTGCCGGAGTCAGCTGCTCCTTGATGTCAGAACCTGCTTCAGGCTCGGCGGGGCGGGAGCGGAACGGAGAGCAGCCGAGCCGCAGCACGGCGGCTGCGGGAGAGCTCCTGTCTCCCACACCCTGCCCGGCCCGGAAAGGGCGCGGGGCGCATCCCATCCCACCGCGGATCCGCCGAAGAAACTTGCCCAACTTTCTCCGCCCCTGGCCCCGGGACTCGCTGCCATGGCCCCCGCCAACTCCTCCCGCAACTTCTCCGCGCCGGAGGCTCGGAACGGCTCGGGTGAGTGGGGGCTGCGCGGGGCGGGGGCGGCACCTCCCCGGCGGGGCCCGGGGGCGATCCGCCCGCACCTTCCTCCCCCTGTCCGTGCTCAGCGGGGTGGGTTCCCCGGTGGGGAGCTGAGGAAGGGACTCCCGCGCCCCACCCCGGGCCGTGCCGCCTTCAGCACCCGGGAGCGGACAGCTCCGGGCGGGACGGGCTGACCCCTCCGGGCCGAGTCCCTCCCGGGCACCGCACAGCGCTGAAACAGAGCCCGACACCGCCGCCGGCACAGGCGGCTCGGAGCCACCAGCTACCTGTTGGCTGTGAGGCAGCAGCACCTCCAGCAGCCCGCCAGTCCTGATTGTGAGAAGGGATGAAGCAGCCTGGCTAGACAGGGAGGGAGCAAAGCACGGAGAACATGAGAGAACACTGGAGAGAGAAGTGGATATCCTCGCCAGTCTCCCGTTTTCTCCAGCTACCCTGTTCCCAGATCAATAGTTTAGGGTCAGGCAAGCTAGTTCTTGATGGTGCAAGTAGGTGAAACTCTTCAACAGAAGGTGGTTTATACATGGTCTTTGAGTCTCTCTGCACCAGCACGTCCTTTAGAAACCAAAAGTGTGGCTGAGCTGCTTCCTTCTGAAATGCATTGAAGATGTAGTCTCCTATGTATCTGGGCATTGCTGAGGACAAAAATCACAGAGAAAAAAAATTTAGGTCAGTCCTCATTCAGTTCACAGTGTTCAGTTCCCTTTGGGACTTCTAGGAAGAGTGTCAGAGCTGACACACACCTACAAAGCCTGAAGTAGCTGCTTCAATATACCAAGTATATTCTCTTGGATATGTACAGAAGCAGCACTGGAAAGTCAGATTCAATGATAACTCAAGATGAAAGAGGCTTTGGAAAAGAGATAACCTGACTATTTAATAGATATGCCCTTCTGATTCTAGCCCATAATACACACCTGAGCTACAGCTTCACACTGGCTTTCAGCTAATAATGCTTGAAAGTCCTGCTTGTACAGACACCACCAGCAGGACAGATGCTACAGCACTGCACATATCACCTTTTACATGAAGCCTTTGGGCTTGCACATGTTCTGCATTAAGGCCAGCTGAGCTGATTCCAAATGTTACAGAATCACCATGTATTGATTAAACTGCAGAAAAAGGTTAGTTGGAAATCGGGACAAAAGAAAGTGGCATTCGTGTCTCATCACTCATATAATCCATTTCCACCACATTCATAACAAAGCTTGCAGCTAAAAGACTGGAAATCAGAACTCATAANGAGGTTTCCAGACGTAGTTGTATTTTTTATATAGCAAATCCAATGCCCTACTTTCTGCTCTGCCACAGAGATAAACCTGCCTGTTGCTGCTGGTTTTCTCACAAACTTCTGACATATTATGCTTTTACAGTGCAGGAAATGTTCTGAGGTACAGAACGATCCGTTTGCCCTGGTAACATGTGATTTATCAAGCCATAATGAAGAAACTCATCTCATGTATAAAACAGTGGGCAGGAAGCATAACAAAATCAACAGCTCAAAGCCACAGAAAAGAACAGGCTACTGCTCTGGCAAGGCAAGGAAAAAGAGCAAAACAGATTTTCAAATCCCAAAGGTGTTCCTGCCTAGCATTTTTAAGGTAAATAGAAGACAAAATCTGAGCTAGCAATAGAGCTAATTTCTGGAGCCAGGAAGCAAATGAGCTGTGTCAAGAAGTGGAACAGCAGAAAAATAGCAGAGAACTAATTACAAGTGAAGCATCTCAGGTTGGAATTGAAGTTAGAGGGGTCAGAGGGTCAAAGCAACAGAGTTTTCAGTGGCTAATTTGGTGCCTTGACATTCCTCAGCCCCACTGGGGCTGTGACTCGGAGATGAAAAGTGCATGTGTGTAAAAGAAAAATACACAGTGAAAGCAGATCAGAGCTACTTAAAAGGCAAAATCTGATACTCCTACAGACACAGCGAGCGCAGGGCAGACTGGCTGTAACCGGGAGGGCGCAGATCCCAGCCATCCCCTCGGGATATGATGTGAAAGGGCACTGCCCAGCCCCCGTGTCGGCCCCCTCTCGCTCCCCCCTCGGCTGTCCGAGGGCAGCCCCCTGGCCCCGCTCCGAGTTCCCTCCCACCGACGGCGGCGAGGGATGCTCCCACCCGGCGTGTCTGCCGGAGTCAGCTGCTCCTTGATGTCAGAACCTGCTTCAGGCTCGGCGGGGCGGGAGCGGAACGGAGAGCAGCCGAGCCGCAGCACGGCGGCTGCGGGAGAGCTCCTGTCTCCCACACCCTGCCCGGCCCGGAAAGGGCGCGGGGCGCATCCCATCCCACCGCGGATCCGCCGAAGAAACTTGCCCAACTTTCTCCGCCCCTGGCCCCGGGACTCGCTGCCATGGCCCCCGCCAACTCCTCCCGCAACTTCTCCGCGCCGGAGGCTCGGAACGGCTCGGGTGAGTGGGGGCTGCGCGGGGCGGGGGCGGCACCTCCCCGGCGGGGCCCGGGGGCGATCCGCCCGCACCTTCCTCCCCCTGTCCGTGCTCAGCGGGGTGGGTTCCCCGGTGGGGAGCTGAGGAAGGGACTCCCGCGCCCCACCCCGGGCCGTGCCGCCTTCAGCACCCGGGAGCGGACAGCTCCGGGCGGGACGGGCTGACCCCTCCGGGCCGAGTCCCTCCCGGGCACCGCACAGCGCTGAAACAGAGCCCGACACCGCCGCCGGCACAGGCGGCTCGGAGCCACCAGCTACCTGTTGGCTGTGAGGCAGCAGCACCTCCAGCAGCCCGCCAGTCCTGATTGTGAGAAGGGATGAAGCAGCCTGGCTAGACAGGGAGGGAGCAAAGCACGGAGAACATGAGAGAACACTGGAGAGAGAAGTGGATATCCTCGCCAGTCTCCCGTTTTCTCCAGCTACCCTGTTCCCAGATCAATAGTTTAGGGTCAGGCAAGCTAGTTCTTGATGGTGCAAGTAGGTGAAACTCTTCAACAGAAGGTGGTTTATACATGGTCTTTGAGTCTCTCTGCATCAGCATGTCCTTTAGAAACCAAAAGTGTGGCTGAGCTGCTTCCTTCTGAAATGAACCGAAGATGTAGTCTCCTATGTATCTGGGCATTGCTGAGGACAAAAATCACAGAGAAAAAAAATTTAGGTCAGTCCTCATTCAGTTCACAGTGTTCAGTTCCCTTTGGGACTTCTAGGAAGAGTGTCAGAGCTGACACACACCTACAAAGCCTGAAGTAGCTGCTTCAATATACCAAGGATATTCTCTTGGATATGTACAGAAGCAGCACTGGAAAGTCAGATTCAATGATAACTCAAGATGAAAGAGGCTTTGGAAAAGAGATAACCTGACTATTTAATAGATATGCCCTTCTGATTCTAGCCCATAATACACACCTGAGCTACAGCTTCACACTGGCTTTCAGCTAATAATGCTTGAAAGTCCTGCTTGTACAGACACCACCAGCAGGACAGATGCTACAGCACTGCACATATCACCTTTTACATGAAGCCTTTGGGCTTGCACATGTTCTGCATTAAGGCCAGCTGAGCTGATTCCAAATGTTACAGAATCACCATGTATTGATTAAACTGCAGAAAAAGGTTAGTTGGAAATCGGGACAAAAGAAAGTGGCATTCATGCCTCATCACTCATATAATCCATTTCCACCACATTCATAACAAAGCTTGCAGCTAAAAGACTGGAAATCAGAACTCATAATGTTCAGCCACATGCAGAACAGCACATCCACAGTTATCTTCCAGTTTCTAGTCTGCTTTCTTCCAGCATTAAGGAGGCATGAAATGTTTGAATGCTCAAGGTTCTGTTGGAAGAGAGTTCCCCACTTCTGCTGCTAAGGATGTGGAACAGTTCAGTGACTGAAAGCATTTCCAATTAATACGCATTGAATCATCTGCAATTCAATGAAAGACAGTCTAAGCTGAGGGGCTGTTACGCACGTCCTTGCGGCAGCCACATAAATAACTCACACAAAGCCTTTTCCTAGAAAAAAACCCAACCAGGTCCCATAGGACAGGAGTAACGGGATGAAATGAGATTTGCCTCAGCTGAGAAGGGTGATTTCAGACTCCACCACACGCTGCACACAGGGGCCCTGCAGAACTGAGGGCACCACCATCACTGCCTTCAACATCACCTTCTGTGCCCAAAAACTTGTGGCTTCAAAACATGATTTTACACCCAGGTTAGGAACAAGGGAAATGGAAGTTTGATTATGTTTGGGCCTTCTACCCTAAAGAGCAAGTCAATCATCAGTGCTGATAAGCTAAGTGTTATCAAGCAAAAATTTTGCTTTAGAAATCCACCCACAGCCAGAACTCAGACAAGAGCTTTAAGCTGTTTTTCTCTTTGTAGAACTAGGACATTGCCTGTTGATGGGCTACTCAAACATACTCTCAAATCCCTGTCTGGCCACACACCTGGATTTATTTCTAGAAAGAAAAACACTAGAGAAAGGGGGAGAGGCAGGGAAGGAAGATGGAGAGGAGAGCATGCTCTGGCCTAACCCTGACAACAGAGCTGGGACACAGCCAGGGTAAAGTCCCAGATCTCACAACACAGATAAGCATTAGCTGACTGCTGCACCCTCAATGAACTCCATGTCTCATACTATACAATAGATAAACTACCCAACAGATGAGCTGACACTTTCTGACAACAGCTTGAGCATTGACTTTATCCAGATTTTGGCACTCACAGGGAGGCTTTATTTCTCCAAAGTGTGAAGCACCAGCTGCCTCATCCATTTCCATCAAAAATGGCTGAAAACTCAGCACTCCCTGGCACAAAAGTTACTATCAACTCTGTCAGACACTGATGAGTACAAAGGCATGCCAGCCTGGAATTAGTCCCCCTAAAAAGGTTGGGGAGTTTCAGAGCAGGACAGAAGCACACCAGCAGACCTGAGGAAAGATCCCTAGTCTTGGCTAGATTTAGGTGGTGTGCTGCTTGTACCAAGTGTCTTAAAAGGAAGTGTCAAATCCCCAGCTAAGCACCTCCAAAGGGTATTAAAAATCATCCCAAGCTATGCCCTTGATGGGGATGGGTCCAGCTGCAGGACAGGGCAAGCCCACAGAGTTGTAAAGAGGTTGTCTCTGGGTTGTACTCATTGCTTTGGTTTGTTTTGGTAGCAGCAGAGAAGCCAGCACCATACACCAACGTGATCATGCCCAGTCTCTTCAGCATCATCTGCTTCCTGGGCATTGTGGGAAACCTCATTGTCATCTACACTATTGTCAAGAAAAAGAAGCTGAGATGCAAACAGACCGTCCCTGACATTTTCATCTTCAACCTGTCCATTGTGGACCTCCTCTTCCTCTTGGGCATGCCCTTCCTCATCCACCAGCTCTTAGGCAATGGCTCATGGTACTTTGGAGCTCCCCTGTGCACCATCATCACCGCCCTGGACACAAACAGCCAGATCACCAGCACCAACATCCTCACAGTGATGACACTGGACCGTTACCTGGCAACTGTCTATCCCCTAAAATCTACCTATGTCCGGACCCCGTGTGTTGCAGCTCTAGTTATCTGCTTGGTGTGGCTCCTCTCCTTCCTGACCATCATTCCCGTGTGGATGTATGCAGGTCTTATGCCTCTGGAAGATGGGACTGTCCGCTGTGCCCTCCTGCTTCCCAACCCAGAGACCGATATCTACTGGTTCACCCTCTATCAGTTCATGCTGGCATTTGCTGTGCCCTTGGTCATCATCTGTGTGGTCTATTTTAAGATCCTCCAGCACATGGCCACCACCGTGGTCCCACTGCCCCAAAGGAGTCTCCAGGTACGTACAAAGAAAGTCACTCGCATGGCAGTTGCCATCTGTTCTGCCTTCTTTATTTGTTGGGCTCCCTTCTACATTCTCCAGCTGGTTCACCTTGGCATTGACACGCCATCCATGGCCTTCTTTTATGCCTACAACTTTGCCATTAGCTTGGGCTATGCCAACAGTTGCCTCAACCCCTTCCTCTACATCGCCCTCAGCGAGACCTTCAAGCGCCAGTTCTTGGTGGCCATCCGCCCTGCCAAAGAGCCGTGTCGCAACAGCAGCTCTGCCAACAACAACAGCATGACAGAGGCCAGTGTATGTCTGAAACTGGCACCAGAATCCACCCAGCAGACTCAGTTTCTGGAGGACTTTTCCCCACGTTCACTGCCTGTAGCTGTTCACTAGGGCAGCTACATCCATGTTCACTCTGAAGTGAACACGGCCAAAAGCCTTCAGATCTGTGAGCTGATGGAGAAGCAGCAGCTTCAGGCAGTTCTTGGAGAAGCATTTGGACTACAGACTTCCACCTGCAAGAGTCCAGCTGCCTCCTTTCTTCACTGCAGGGCTCTGCTCCTACCCTGGCCCTGGCCTATGACATGCTGCTTCTTCCACTCATGCGTAGAATTCTTGTCACCACTGGGCCCCCAAAGAGGAGGAACAGAAAAGAAAGGACAGAAAGAGGATTTCCAAGGGAAATGTCTGCCCTGGAATCTCTGTCAGCACCGTCCAATAATGCCTGTTGGCCCAACCTGGGTTCCTAAGCAGCTTGTCAATATAGAGCTTCTTCATTCAAAACTTGAGCTTTTGAATCATATATTTATTTTTTTACAAGAAAACTGCAAACTTTGATGGCTGGGCTGATATCCAGCAGAGAGATCTTGGGGCCAGAAATCTCACCCAGCTCTGTCTCTTGGCCTTTCAGTCCAGCCCTGTCTGCCCCCCAAGTGGGCTGTATTGTTTGCCAACCACGACATTTTCAGAACTGGCTCATTTTGATGCTAATTCTAAATATTTCAAGCAAAACCAGGCAGATAATAATCTCACTGCTTCAAGGGACTGCAAAGAATTCTCAAGACTACTGCTGCTAACACCAGCTTTGTGGCTTTTCATGCCAATGAGTAGATTTTCACAGTGCTAGTTCCTCATGCTGCTCTTGTGCCTCACAGTCTGCATGGCCTTTGGGGAACCCCAGGCAGAGGGTTTTAAACAGGACTAAAAATCACAATGTGCAGAGATCTGTGGAGTGAGAAGCTGTGAAAAAGCAGCTCAGGGAAAGCAGAGTTGCTTATGCAGCTTCCTCAAAATAACAAATGCTTTACACAAAGTTAGAAGAGGGAAAATTAAATGTCTGTGTGTTGTATACGCGGCTTTAACAGTCAGAGGTTAGGAAATAACTTTGCTCATTATAAAGACTAGAGAAAAGAGCACAGATCAGCTAAATGCAGGGATTACACCGACAGCCTGTGCCAGGCTCCACAGGGACACACATTGTTCAACACTTTGTCAAACATGGAGGAGCTGATCACTGTAGATGGATTTAATACAAAGAATTAAAAGCATCAAACAGTCTAAAGGAATTTGTTGCCATGCTTATGATCTCATGCCACCAGCCACCCATGATATGCCCAGAACAGAAATTCACCCTTACACAACAAAACTGTGTCAACTGTACAGGACTTTCTAAGCCACACACACACCTGTAGGTGCACCTAATGCACACATGCCATACTTACATGTGTTTAATGACAGCAAATACTGCAACCTGCACCCTGTAGAGAACAGCCAGCCATTCACTCACCTCTGGCAATCAAAGCAGGCAGGTGTGCAACACCAGCACCTCTGACATCATCTCATGCAGCACATTGCTTTTCGAGTCACTGAACGAACCTTGGAACAGGGTCCCTTTGTATTTTCACCCCAGTTTCTGTCAGCCTGCACCTGCTGTGGCAGCTCATCCAGACTCTGACTGACGGTATCTTGTAGATTTTTCGCCCATGTTTCGCTGAGCAATAAAGCCAGACACACAGAACTTTCAAGCTTTATGACCTGAAAAACTTTGTCCTTTTTAACTGCCAGCAATTTCCACCTGCTGGTTTTCATGGAGCTGTTTTGCTCTTTGGTCAGTATTCTCCCTGGAGGGCTTGGGAGCAAAGGTTGAGGAAGGTGTGTGCTGTGCCAGCCAGACTTGCCCTCAGGACAAGGGAAGCTATTGTGTTACCTTTCTCCCATGAGGAAGTGAAGGGAAGAACTGGCACACTTTTCTGGGAAAGGAGGTGGTAATCACTGGGTGAGTTTTTTCCCCTCTGATGCCAGTCATAAGGAAAGTGTGAGTGAAGTGAAAACAGACAGAATTACAGGAATCTCAGAGAGCAGCACATTGAAGATATTATCTTGCCTACACAGTAAAGGCATTTATGGTTGAACTAGTCTGTTCCCATCTGAAGTGAGTCAGTCTGACCCAGTATGGCTAAGCCACGTGCTAAAACCCACAGGGGCACCATGGGCTAACCAAGAAAGCAGGCCAGCACCTGGTGAGCACTCAAAAGGGGTTTTGTGGGCTAGACCTTCCAAATCTCATCACACTGAAGTCAACACACAGTACATGGGCACCTTTCCAAGCTGAAGTCCTTTCAGATCTCACCCATGTGAAGTACAAAGCCATGCTAGAGACCTGGTCCCAACACCAGAGACAAAGCTTCCTATTTTGGCTGAGAAGTGACCCAGCAGAGGCATCTGCCCTTTCCCACCATCCTGCAAATGCTCATAGTTTCCATTCCCTCATGTTCCTTCTCCCTGTCCCCAAGGGGTTTCTGACTCCAAATGGGTAAATACTGGGGTCCCTCCCCTTCCATGTACATCCATAAGAGCTCTGACAAACACACCTTAGGAAGACAAGGATGTGGACATCTGTGGATGTACTGAGAGGTTGGGAAGAGTTGTACAGACAGGAAACAAACTAGCAAAGAACAGACAGCATATATCTTTTTGTCAGCTTCCCAAAATCAGCCCAAAGCACAAGACAAGATGAACAAGAACCTCTCCTTTGAGGACAAACCTTTTGATCAAATGCCTGCAGAAGTGTCACCCTACCTGGGGCATAAAGTAAGGCCTTCAGTAGCTAAACAGTCTCTATGCAGCTCGTGTGACCTACTCCAAGCATCCTACCCCTTCTCCAAATTTTTCAGAGCTGGCTCTGTTAAGTCAGAGTCCATTGACATTCTGGTTTGTGTTCAAATTTACCTTTTTGTCTCTCTGCTTTTTGCATTTCTTATGAGACCCCCTGCCTCAGTTAGTTACCTTAGTTACCAATGGCAGAGCCTGAATAAAAGGCTAAGTAGGGGAGGACACAGCTACTCATGCAGGAGCAGGCAACTCCGGGTGCTGTGAGGTCAGAGATTAGGTGAGAAGGGCACAGAGACAAGGCAGCACATTTCTTGACAGTCTTGCTTCCCATACACAGCCTGTTGTCCCTCGTTTGAGAGAAATGAAAGAAAATCCAGTTAAATAACCCCCTAAAACAGTGATAGAAAAACTATTCCATCTAACTGTTCAGATCAACAGCCTACTAAGCTCAATGAGACAAATTTCCTCCACTCTCTTGCCAGCACTTATCCTGTATGTTCTCGAGCTGCCTTGTCAGACAGCGGGGAGACAGATGGGTTCACTCTCCACCCCCTCCTCTTCCTCTCCTTGTCCTTAGAGGTGCGACTGAAGCCACATGTCACAGCTCTGCTCTTGATGAACTCCCACAAAGGGGCAGATGGTCCAGTTACTTTTCCTCCTACTTTCCCAGACAGTGACAGAGCCCTCCTTGGCTGGTCATGTCAGGATTCAGTCCCCAGCTAACCCTTCTCTGTTACCTCTTTTCCACTATCCACATCCCTGTGTCCACACAGGCAGTAAAAAACTGCCTTTCCCAGTCACAGCTCTGCCAAGCCAGCTTTAAGGGCAAGCTGGAGCCCAGGTCCCCAGAGCCCAGCTGGGCAGTGAGCTGGTGACATCCTTCCCTGGACACCCTTCTCCACCTGAAGTCTCTGCACAGCTAAACCTGCCCAGGAGAAAACCAGCCGTGATGCAACGCTGGCGGCTGCAGGGTGGGGAGGAGGGAGAGGTGGGGTGACTCACTGGCCCCTGGGACACAGCCAGAACCTGACTAATCCTGTTTCCTCAACCTTCCCGGGCTGCTAATTGAACGCATTTCATTCAACAGCCTCACCGGTGGGAGAGGAGCCACGTGGTGGGTTCCGATACGTTCCCAGCCCACTCTAAGCCCTGCCGGATTCAGGGACCACACAGCGATGCCCCTCCCTGCTCAGCTTCCATCAGCAAAGCAGCACGGCAAACCCCCCCCAACTCCTGCAGCCCTTCCACTCTCTCCATCCGTGCTGGGGCAGGACACAGGAAAGACATCTGGATTAGAGAACTAAAAGAGTAAGGATGTCTTGTCTACAGCCCCAAATTCCCAGTGGAGGGCTCCTCCAGCAGATGGGGAACCTTCAGAGTCTCCAGGAAATGAATTTTGAAGCTGGATTTACATGGCAGCGTTTGAACAGGGCACTTACTGCACCACTGGNGCCTTCAGAGTCTCCAGGAAATGGATTTTGAAGCTGGATTTACAGGGCACTTACTGCACCACTGGAGGGGAAAACATTTGCTAAGAGATGTAGACCACAGTTCCAGGAGGACATGGGAGAGGATACCAGCTCTTAGAGCCTTTGTGCCCTATCCATATCCCATTTGGGAAACAGCTTCTATTATCATATAGGATAGCATAATAATTTCTCACTGCATCTTTCTACTGATACAGCTGCCTTGGCTATGAAAACCAGCACTCCTGATCTCCCAGTCTGGCTCATAGGAAAGCAGCAGCACTGACTTCTCCTGAAGGGTAGAGCTGGGCTTCAACAACTGCAAAGTCACACTTGAGAAGTTGCTTCATTTCAGTGTGAGACATGGTAGTGCACTGAGGGGTGCTTTCATAGGCACTTCTGAATGCACTGAGGACAAGCATATTAGAAAAGCCATCAGGGTTGTCACCTCAGAACCTTTAATCATCTCTAGATGCTGCTGGAGGAATGTCCACACTCCCTGGGGTCCAGCCTTTGCATGACGCCCTCCTTCACTCCTCCAAAGAGAAGTCACTATATCAGCCTTGCCCTCCCCAAGTACTGCAGCTGAACAGCACAAGCATCACTGGAGGCTCAAGATCCTGTCCTACAGATGCACACAGGGTTAGTCCTCTGGAAATGAGATCCAGATTCTGCCCATCACATCAGGGTGAGTCTGAGTTCACAGCAGTGAGTGGGTTTTTAGCAGACCAGTGAGCAGACTTTACCTCAGGTATTGACTGCATCATCATCCAGCACTGCATGAGAATAATAGATCTGCAAGGTCTGGCTCCACAGAAGTGCCTTTGGGGCAATGATTTTTCCAAGCTTCAGTTAAACAGTGACACACTCAGGTTTTGGTTTAAGCTTTAAACCTTATTTCTTCCACTTAAAACTAAGTTAACAGATGAGTCAGCCCTTCCCTCCAACCTGTACTCTTCTGTCCCCTGCAGGTTTCCACTTGCATGGTAGGCAGCCTGAGAGTCCGTGACATCATTTTAATTATTCTGGTGTCTGGTTACTATTAAGCTGCCTTTGCTAAGTCTGAAGGAGCTCTTGTGATTATCTTCCTACATGTACTGCTGGATACACAGCTTGGCAACACCAGGCTGCCATGCCCTGCTCCAGCAGACACTTCAGAGGAGAGAACAGAGCTCTCCTTAGTCACAGCAAGGAAAACTCCTGACTCATCCAGGAGCAGGACTTCTCACACCCACATCCCACTCCAGGATGCAGTCCTCTTCCTTTTCTCCCACAGGGCTTGACCACAGAAAGCCAAATACTAACACTTTGGCATGGGAAACTCAATAGGGACAAGCAAAGTGATGGAAACAGTGAAGTTATCACTGATGAGAGCTTCTAAAAGCTCTTATTGACTTATTCCCTTAGGAACTTAGTTCTTGAGGTGTCACCTTCTCCAGCAGCCAGACCCCTCCCACCAAGAAATTGAAGAAGTTGTGAAAGGGGCAGACTCTTCACATCAGGCTCTGTCCTTTCTCATGAATTAAGACTCAGCTTACATAAAACATTCTGAGGATTTAATTCCCCCCCCTCCATTTTTCTGTTTTTTTTTAAAAGGTCAAGTCATTACAACCTCCTAGACTCCAACTTAGACATTCAAGTGCCCTGAACATGTACATTTGTCATGTTATCAACACAGAAACTACTTGAGAAGAAAAAGAAAAGAGTAAAATGTCACCTCTCAGAGCAAGAACAAGTTGCCCGTCCTTTGGTTTCATTAAAATCCAGATATTTTCCCTCAGCCAAACACTGCCACTGAAGAAAGCACAAAAACATTTGCTCCCAGGCTGAGATACACTCTGCCAAGCCACTGCCCCCAGTCAGTACTGGGGGGCTCAGCTCTAAGAACAAACACTGGCAGCTCAGTTAGAAGGGGCTCATTTGCTGGAATTAATATTCAGCCTTTCTGCAGCATGGGAAACATCAATTGTTCAGGGAGAAATAAATCGTGTCTTTCTTGGGGGGATTTTAATGAGACCTCCCCCCCTCTTTTCCTGACACTCAGACTCAGGGTAAAAGGAAAAAGGCAAAACAACATTCCAGCATCTCCCCATCAACCCTGCACTGTAGTGGCCCAATCAGGCTAATTAGGATGTCTCCTGTGTGCTCAGGGAGGCTTTACCCAGCAAATCCAACCCTCTGTTCATTACAATGCTGCAGCACAGCTAATTACTCCTGGCTTTAGAGGGAAGGGGAGCAGACCAGCTTTGTATGCAGTTGGGAAAAGGGCTGTACAGTCAGGTTCTGCCTTTCCCTCTCGTCCTGCTTAGATCTCCTGGTGCACTGAAAGCTACAGGATGGAAGAAGAGGCTGAGCCGAGTAACTACTTTTTAGAAGAACCATCCCATAAGGACCTACACACCCTGGAGAGCCCTTTACTTATCTTCAAACTCACCCTCACACCTAGAACAGGAGTTAGCCAGGGAATTTGGTTTGAACAGCCAAACATGCTCTGGGACCACACCAGCTTCCCAAAGGCATGTGGGTCCCCCTTCCCAAGTTGGATGGCACCCTACACATTGCAGACATGCTCATGGGGCAATGGCAGCACTGCACATTCCAGGCACACAAGGAAACTGGCCAGCAGCACAGGCAGCCTCAGACCCCTTTTTTCCTGCTCAGCCACAGAAAGAAATCAAGAGCCTACTCACACCACTGCTTCCTACAAAATTAATGACACGGGATTAAAGAAAAGCCAAGCAAAACAATGTCTGAGTCATGCGAAACCTTCTTCTGTGGCTACCCAGGAGTGGAGTTTGACATCTCAGGACTCTGATTTCACGACCAAAATGAGCTGCTAAGAAGGAAAGCTGACACGTTGCTGTCCTCCTGTTCCTGAAGTCTAAAAATTTAAAATGTTTCATAAATACTTATGACCCAAAGCTTAGATGAAGGCTGGAGACAGGAGTATAATGAAGACCATGGAAAGTGTAGGCTGTCATTTCAGATAAAATCTACAGTTCTGCTGAGAAAAGCAACTACTTATCTTGACTGTTCTTTAGTACAGAAAAGGAAACCAGGAGAGAGTAGTGGGTGGTTCAAGAAAAGACAAAGTCACTAGAAACACTTGCCTGCAGCATCACAAGTGACAGACCAAAGCTGCAGCACTGAGGAGCTGCCACCATCAGTGACCAGGCAAACCAGCTGAGCCTTGGTGTATTAAAGGCAGGACACAACCTCTATTTTTCTAATCTCCCCAAATCACCTCATTGTCCTAATTCTTTAAAATATGCTTATTTCAAAAGCTGCAGAGATCTCAGCTACATCCCATGGGCTAGGGGAGATGGCACAGCAGTGAGTGTTGCTTCAGATGAGCATGAGACAGGGTGACACATAGCTGACCTACAGAACTGCTCCCAGAAAACAGACTCCTGCAGCCAGTAACAAGCTGGGATACATTAGATCTGTCAGCCATGGTTTTGGGAGCTTTTAATCTCTTCTTTAAAGAAGAGCCATCAATACTAATGAACTGCAATTGTGACAGCTCAGCGCAGAAGCCCAAATGTTAAATTCTGTATCTGAGTGTTTGTGTGTCAAAGGGAGTAAAATAATAGTACAGGAGCACTGGGTCTTCACAGGAATTCTTCAACCTTTTGGTCACTATGTTAGAGGTTACAAGTGTGATGGAAAGACTCAAAGGCAACAGTTTACAAAGTTACTAATCCAAGTAGCAGGTCATATTTCAGAACATATTTTCCAACTACAGCAAGCTCTTGAGAAATAGGATTTATCAACAGCAACCCTTCATTGCAGCTCCCATGAAAAGACCTATGAGATCAACCAAACCAGGGTATCTCACCAACATTCGGTCACAAGAAAAGCCTGCACACAAATCTCTCCCCTTGCAAGAAGCTGTTGGGTGATGTTCATCAACTCACAGCATCAGCAAAGGAAGCTTTGAAGATGTGTCTCATTTTGGAAGAAGCAACAATCCCAGATCACAGCTGGAAAGGATTTCATCCTCCTATCAAACAGAATGGGTTAATTTCTAAGGATATCAACCAAGTTTTAAGCAAATTCCACAGTTTTTTTAGTCTGCTCCTTCTTCACCTTGATGACCTACTAGAAAAGGGCTGTACTAGCCAAACTCTGTTTGACTTGTAAACCCTGCACAGAGGGAGTTGGGATCTGGCTGTGTTAACTGGACAAAGTGGATAGCTTTCCTCAAATAAATAGAAACAAGACATCTTTAAACAATATCCATGACCAAGGACAATTATACAGGCAGTGGGAAGGGTTAGAAATGCAAGGAAGCTCCAAGGACTTGGCAAAGAGACCAGTCAACACTGTTTGTACCACTTTGGGAGTGGAAATAGTCAAGAGAAACCAGTAGCACATCCCTGGGATGATTGTTTTAGGCTCTAGAAAGAGCAATGGGCACTGGAGACTCAGTCAGACAATTTCAGCACTGAGGGAAGAGCAGCCAAACAGAAACAATCTTCTAATTTTTTGTGAAAAAAAAGGAATTTGTGGATTTTGTTCTTTTTAAAGATACCACCTCCAGAAGTTAGTTCCTGCTACTTTCTTCTAGAGAGGAAAACAAATTAAAAAATAAAAGTAGATTTCAAGTCTTTCAAGCACACTTTGAGAGTAAAATTGTTGAGCTATTGAAACCAGAGGAGAGTTTTACTGAAATCTATTGCAGTCTTATCTGCCCTGTTAGTAGTTCTGCCAGGACAGTTGACTCTGGCTGCTTAAAATACTTCTGTTCAACTGGCACAGGGGTTTCACACCTGTCCAGGCTCCCTTCCCTGGGCATGCCCTGGCCAAGCTGCTGCCAGACACCCCATACAACAAACTAAACCCAACAAAGCAGCCTCTGGTGTCAGCAAGGGGACACTGGCAACACAACAATCTAACATAGCAATGAAAGGTCCTTCCTGAGCCTGTAAGAGCTTCTGGTCTTAACATTTTCATCTTCATTCCCTCCCTGACAGACAAATCTTTTAACTGCTCAGAGCAAACCTGGTGAGATACTACAGAAGTTGGGGTGATTTTCAGTCCCAGTCTAAGAGAAGCAACCATCAGGTTTTTTTTGGGCTGAACATGAGCCCATTCCAGCAGCCTGCTGAGCAGATCCACACCTGAGAAAGGGGCAGCTACATCCTCTGACCATCCATCACTTGGGCTGGCACACACCTGGCTCTGCCTCCAGCTTTGCACAGGTTTGCTTCCATAACCACCTTTAGACTCAAACAGGGACACTGTTTCAGCAAAGCTCCCCTTTCTTCTGGGGATTTATTATTGATGTTACTATGGTTCCCATCTTCAGCTCAGGCCTTAAAGGTAAGCAGCACTTCCTGCAAATTGAGGGAATTTTCTAACTGCAAACCCAACTGCAATTAGAGTCCCACAAAGGGACTCTGTCTCTTTTCATACCTTGCTTTTATTTATTACATTTGTGTGGAGGGACAAATTATTGTGCTACAGAGCCCTCAAATCATCAGCGCTTAAAGCACACCAGTCAATAAACCTTTTTTAATTTAAAAGCTGAATGAATTACTTGCATGGCTTTTTGTCCCTATTGCAACATTAGTTTTAGAAGTCAACTCGCACATTTGATTTTCTGTGAAGTCAGAAACAGACTTCAGCCTGTACTGGTGTACAGTAACAGATCCAGAATGGGACAAATCAATACCTTTTGAATGGATTTGCCTGCAGCTGTGTTCACACCTTTGTTTACTTCCTCCAAAATTCTGGGTGAATTTACTTCGCTTGGGTAAGCCAAAGCCTGAGCTTGTTCTTCCAAGTGAACTATTCACTGTAAGAACTGTTCATGCACGGTTGAGTCAATGTCAGAGAAGGATTAAACATTGTTTTATTATGAGCACAACTGTACACACACAGGCCCATCACACACTGGCATAGAGCATTTAACAAACCCTAAATGCACGGCAAACTGCTCTAAATGCAGTGATTATTCACACAGTCACAGAGAGGGCGTCCACACAGGGAGGCAGATCTGAATAGCTACAGCACAATTATAGCCCTGCCATTACACTGGGTAATTTCTGAGCAGACACGCCAGACTCCCCCAGCACACAACACAGCCTTAGAGCCAAAGATCCATAAACCAATTTACATGGAAAATTAGGAGATGTCAGAAGAGGCAGAACTAGACAAGTCTCAAGGATATTAATTCCTGCTGCCTTAGCCTTGAGCTTTCAACGTATCACTAATTTGAGATTGTTGATTTTAGACTGTCATCAGTGCTGTGAAAAGAGGGAATAAATACTTCACTTGTGCTGTGCTTGTGGTGGGTGAAGATAAACCAGCAAAAGACCAGCCTGCATGTGCAGGTCAAAGCACTTCCAGCCCAGGCACAGGACAGACCACGGCTCACTCCCAGCCCTGCCCGCAGGGCTCACCCCGACCCACAGCACCTTTGCATCACACCCCAGCTGTGTGCAGCAGGATGACAAATGACACCAAGCCCCTTCCACAAAGAGCTGTTCACTTCAAAATTTACCCAGCACCATCCTCTTACTACTTTTAATTCCCTCGAGCTCCCCGAGCAAGGCTGTAGGCACACAGGGCTGGGATGGCTTTGCTCTGGAGCACACCTCCCTCCCTCTGAGCGTTGTTAATCATTTTGATACAGGGGGATGCAGAGGACACCCAGCCCCCCCCCCCCAGTCTAGTCTACCATCTACGAATTTACAATACATCTGCAAGCAATTTGCTCTGGGACAATGAAGCAGCAGCCAATTAATTTGCAGCTGGGTGCAGTTACATCAATACCGAAGTGGAAAAGGGATGCAAACTGGTAGCGCCTGCAAAGAGCAAATTAACTGTCCATTTAGGCAGAGCAGCCGGCAGGAGTGAGCCGATAGCCCTATCAGTGAGGCATTACAGGAGAGACTAGAGTTCCTGTTGGATGTGTTACCGATTTTTAGCTCTTCCCAGTAGCTCAGCCTTCACACAAAGCCAGGGCAGAACAGTCCCTTCTCATCGGGTTTAAACGCAGGTGTGAGATGCTGGAGTTTGTTCACACTGCTTCCAAAACACCTCCAGCCCACAGCTGAAATGCTGCCCAGACTGGCTCTGCATCCCCTGCCAGTGGCATCCTCTGTGCACCCACACAGCGAGCAAGGGCTCTTCTTCACTGCCTGGGAAGCAGCTCAGCTCAACAAGACAGGCTGTGCACTCACCTCACAGTGCCAAGTGCCTCCTGTCCTGCCCAACATGCATATTTGTTGATTTTAATACAGACACTGGGGTTTGGTTTTTTTGCCTCCTTTCTGTTCCCCAAGCAGCAAAGGCTGGAAGCCCAGAGGATCGTTGTCTCACTGGCGTCTGACAACTCCCATCCGGGATCTTCAGTTCTGGCCTTTGGGGTGTGATTGAAGTATCAATAGCTGACTTGCTCCAGTTAATGCCTGTAGTTCTGCAGACCCCAAGAATGCAGGGACATCAGACTTGGCACCATCTATAACCCAGTAACATGAGCAGTGTTCTTCCTCCTCCAAAGCTCTCCCCCACAGCCCAGGAAATCAGTGGCTAAAAGGATAAATGTCAGCAAGCTCTCAGCTCTCCAGATCCCTGGAGGGTACCAGTGAGGTCTCTCCTACCCACATGCCACCCTGTAAGCACAAGTCATTTTGGGCTCTTATCTTTGACTATTTGTGCTTGGTGTGATTGGACTTCAACCCCCTAGCATTATGATTCTGCCATAACAAGGTCACCATCAGTGGGGTGTGTGCTGGACATGACAAATCTCTCCCCAGGATCACATATAATTGCCTCTACCTCAAGAGGGAAGCTGCCTCTAAAGAACAGGGCAGCAGCAGCTAAAAATCAAACCAGACAGCTAGAGTGGGACTAGGAGCACATGGCCATGCACATTGCTGCTGTAGGCAGTGCTGCTCCAAGTGCCTTCACACTGAATTCACACCCACCTTGTTAATAAGACCTTTTGAGACAGGCTATGAAATTACACTAAATTAAATAGCAAGACAGACTACCATGTTGGAAGCTCTTCTCCTCAGGAGCCTGAATGCATTTTAACTCAAAATTAACAGGACAGGTGAGGGGAAATGTTAATGGGAAAATACAACATTTCTCTGCTTCCCAGAAGAAGCAGCAACCAAGCAACAGCTCCAGAAATTAATTTCTCTTGTGAGTTGGAGTAGTGGAGAAGCAGCTTGGCAGCACTGCTGCAGACCAATGCAGGAGGGAGATGGCCTCAGCAGCTGTTTCAGTCTTCCAGCTGAAATCCAGACCCTGCCCAGCTGCAGCTCCTCACCCAATTTTAACCCTGAAAGAAGGAAACAAGTTCTGGTCTCTGTAGACACCTCAAAACCCAGGCTCCATCCTGTCAAACCAGCTGTCCCTGCAGCAAGGCACTTCATCCTCCCAAATCTCTACTTCAACCTGCAGCTTTTTCGAGAGATTTAAATTCATTTAAACCCACAATTAAATGCTCAACCTTTCATTTTCTTTATCCCTAAAGAGCTGCAAAACCAGAAAGTCCTTCACATCTGAGCAGGACCAGGTCATCCTACATTAAAGATTGGGCAACAGAGCTGCATTTGTGCAGTGGTTAAAGCTCAGGATTAATTAGCACACACTGAACCCAACCCAGACCAGTCCCTGGTTTGCTGAGCAGCCACACAAGGATGTTGGACATCTCTCAGCAGCAAGCACCTGCTGAGGCCTTTGTGGAAGGGCATCCTTGACCTCAAATGGTTTAAAGTTCAGCTCAGTCCTCTCCCCATGCTCCATTTGGGGGTCAACACTTCCCTCCAGCCAGAAGACTCATGACTCAGCTGTGAATCACCAACCAGCCTTTTCATCACATTCACCAGCACATGAACAACCTCGCACATGAACAATTAGAGCAACGAGACATTGCAGGGCCCACAACTCCTCCACTCATCGTCTGGGTTGCAGGGGCAGAGGTATTTTTAGTGCAGCCGGTGCTTTCTAAAAAAGAAATGGCACATTTCTCCTGATTTACTGGTGGTGGCTGCTGCAGAGAGGCTGCTTGTTGCCTTAATCAGGGGTGAGGAGCAGGAGCAACGAGACATGAAGTCCAGAGGGATGAATCACTGAGCAGCGAGGCTTGGAGGGGCTTTACCTCAGAGTTGTCAGAGATGCACAACTTCAGAGAAGCCTCTTGTAGCCAAGGTCAGTCCAAGCCCATTCTGCATCCTCCAGAAGGGACCCTGCTCTGGCTGAGCAACAGCTGCTCTCAACAGTTTGCTTTACTCTTTCAGACCAAGTTGGAGATTCCCACTTTAGTCTACAGAGAACTAAAGTGGCAAAAAAAGCAAAACTAAGATGTTTTGGGTAAGGAGAAAGCCAGCAGTACCTTTCCAGCAGTTGTGCACACAGACAGTTGCTCACCACAGTGCAGACACCCCTTTGGGGGATCATGGTGGCTCTGTCCCCACGGAGTGGTGAGTCTCCAGCATGAGCACCAACATCATTGTGGGACAGGTTTCTGGAGGTCTTGCTCTCTGGCATTGTGGTAGACAAATTGCTCCCGGAATTATCTAAGCAAAATTATGCAGCTTTCCCAGCACTCTGGGGGATGAAGGTAATGGCAGAGAGGCAGTGAAGGAGTGCCAGCACTGGGTAACACTATCCCTTATCCTACAAGGTAAGCTACTTCCTAGAGAAGTAACAGCAATATTTCACTTGGACATGATGGGGGGTAAAAAAGGCTCATCCAAAGAAAAGACTCCTGAGCTCACTTTGCAAGAATTAATTCACCATATTACCATCCAGAAAGTGATACTAACTAAACCCTGTCAGTCACACAGTAAACAATTGCAGCTTTGTAGGTCGATCAAGAGCAGTTTTGTGAGCAGATGACACTCGAGATTGAGTATATTTTAGTTCTTTTTGCCAAGTGCAAGATATTATTTAGCTTTCAGGACAAAAGCATTTTTTATTTCAAAAGACAGATAAGCAGTTTCCAGAGTTCATTACTCTCACAAGCTTTTTCTGACAGTCAACAGAGCCAGTGACTATTCAAAATGAAAAAAAATTCCTTGTGAGACAGGGAGAAGACATTCAAGGATCTGTTCAGCTTTAAATTGAGGCACTTCAGAAGGCAGGGACTACTTGTAGAGCATCTTAACACTTGAGTAGCTCAACATCTCCATGAACTGGGAAACTAACATTTTAAGGATCATTCAATGGGCTGCAGCAGCTAAATAGCTTGTTCGACCTGGGAGGACTTATTCCATTCCACTTCTGTGAGGAAAAAAGATGAGCTCCACTCACCCACAGACAACAAAGCAAGTTCCCTTGTCCCATCCTCTAAGCCAGGAACCTCACTCAGTCCCTTGCCCCTGGGGAACCATGTCCCCACTGCAGAGCAGTCACTCTTGCACTGGTCACAGCAGCTCACCTGGCTGAGGAAAGCCCTGTTACCCATGGACACACACCCAGCCTAGCTGTGGTGGGAAGCTGTGCAGGGTGAGCTCCAGCATCTTCTGTTTGGAATTAGATCTGCTCATCCACCAAAGTTACAGGCAAGGGTTATGATTATCCAGCAAAAGACAAGGGATCAGATGGAATGATGCAAAACTGGGAGAGATGCCAGTGCCATCTTTTCTTGTCAGGCATCCAAGAGGCCAAGGGTCCCATGCTCTCCCATGCCTCTGGGAAGGGAGCAGGTTCTTGGGTTTGGACCCTGTCCCCTCCTGAACTGTCAGGGCTCTCTGCATCCCCACAGCCAGGAAAACAGTCAATGTCCTGTCAGGTAAATTTGCAATCACGTGGACCCACAGCCCAGCACCCTCCCCGAGCACAGGCTGAAACAAACATCACAGCTCTGGCTGTGCTGCACGGCAGGAGCCACACAATACCTTCAAAACCCCCAAACTAATCAGCAAATCTCTTTGCTTTAATCATGTTTACTGGAGGCCAGAGGAGCACAGAGGTATCTCATTAAAACTGACCCATCTGCCCTGGAAAATTCATCTCATCCCCATTGGCGGGGGAGGCGCAGAGAGAGAGTGCAATACAAAAGGAAGAGGAATGGGCTCCCTGCTTTGTCTCTGCTTAGCACCAAGGCTTCAACTGCGTTATAGGAGACCTCCATCTCATCTACACACAGGAAAACCTCAAATAGAACAAACTATTTAAATGGACCGGCTTTTATTTCCAAAGAGAAGATGAATTCCTATTTGTTTTCATGATTGCCATTTTCTCCCCGTGCTGAAGAGGATAGGAACAAACAAGCAGGGAATGAAAGGGATTAATGAATGAATGGGTTGGAGCTGGGTCTTCCAGCTGCAGGAGGAAAGAGGGGACTGCCAGGGCAAGATAACCAGAATGGCCAGTGTTTAGCATCACAGACACCAAGGGCTCCTGGGACCCCCTGTTCAAATGCGGATGAATTAAAAAACATCTCAAAGGAGTCACTTCAGGGGAAATCAAGCAAAGGAAAGGGCAGGAAAGGTTTAAAAGTTTAGATCAACCACATATGGCATAGGAAGGGCTGCTCTTGCAGAAATGCTGAACTTCTGACTGCTGACACCACTCAGTTCCCAGCAGCTTTTGTCTTCTTTGAACGATGGACCCACAGGACAGTTGTTTCCTGCCAAAGTATTAAAGAGTGCAGAAAACCAAACAGCCATTTGGTAGATACTAAGGTATTTATACCAAGCATTGCTCATTTAAGACCTATTGACTCTCCCAGCTGGATCAGGGAGATGCAGCCCCATGGAAGCTGCAAAACAAGCAAAAAAAAGATCTTTTTTCCCTTATTCTCAAGCTATTTTAAGTCAAGTCCATATTCAGGGGATTAGAGACAAAGTTTGGGATTAGGATTAGTTTTCAGCCTGGTGATGGAACTGCCCTGATTCACATGGCAGCCAGTTTCTGGTGCTGATAGCTCCCAGTAAATTGAATCAACACACCCTTTGCTCTCAATGCTCCAAGATCAGTCCTTGCTTTGGCTCCCTAGTGCTTGGGAATGATGGGACACATGAAAGCCACATTAAAGCCACCATGTTTTGTTTTGGTGGGAGAAGCAAGTGACTGTCCTCTTAATCTAGAGAGTTACAGCAGTTACCCATCATGCCACTATAATGTATGGCTTAATTTAAAAGCAAGCTCAATTTGCAGATTAATTATTATAGGCTATGACTTGTTGAGCTTGCAATAAATCACCTGGGTGAGAAATTGCACAGCAATTACCTGATTGTACATTTAGCATGCAAATGTTGGTAAAGAGGTGTCACCTAATGGAGACTGATGTTGGGGAACCACAGGCTCCAGCCAGCAGAAGAAAGTCACAGTGCAAAGCAGGCCAGGAGAGTGGGTGGCAAACAAGAAGAGACCAAAATTCTTGCACCATTCAAATCAGCCTTCAGGGACAACATGCAAAACCAATGGAGGATTTTCAGGGACCAGCAAATTATGCTGGAAGCTGCTAGAATTTCTTTCAGATAGTGCTGGGACAGCAGATCTGGGAGATGAGCCACTGGCCAAGACAGGCCCAGCCTCACTAGTGAGAAGCAACATGGACAGATCTCAAAGGGACTGACCTTCAAACAACAGTGAGGTTGCAGCAGATGATGCTTTCTGGGTGCCACAAGTCTGGATTTCACAAGCATCACATCCCACCACAGACAGCCCAGTCGTGCAAAGCTAGTCCCTCAAGACAGCTATTCCCTGGCAGCATCCTTTGGATGCAGCAGATCTCACTGACCTGCTGACCCTGGGCCAGGACACGTGTCCCTGGGACCTTGGAGCACACAAGCAAGAGACTCCCCAGCTGAGTCCCACCCCTGGCTAGGGAGCAGCTGGGTTCTCTCATGAATGTTAACACCCAGTGCACCCCTCACCCTCACCATGGAAGGTCTGAACCAGCCTATTTCCACAACAGTGGCTGCCCCAGGTGGTTCCTTTTTGATAGAAGAGCACTGACAGGCAAGTTTCTGTCCTCAGTGTAATTCTCACAAACCCATGCAGAAACTCTCCCTTACCTGCTTTGGGCTGCTGGCAGCTTCACTGCTCAGCAGTGCCAGCCTTTGGTTCTGTTTGGGACTCCCTTTTTGAGGAACATAATTTTCAGCTTAATTTTTAAAGTCCAAAGTCACAGGGCACGCAAGACTAGAAATGGCTTGAGAATAGCAAGCCCAAGCATGACATCTTCTCTAAGCCCAGACAAACTGAAAACGAGGCAAGTTTAGAAGTTCTTTTTTTTCACTGTAACAGGGCTCAAGCCTTGGAAAGCGGTTTGTCACCCTCAGGACCCACCTGTGGGATGTCCAGGTGAGCTCTCCCCCTCCACAGCACCAAAACTCTCACCCCACAACACACTGCCAGCACAGAACCAGCACTGCTGGGACAGGCAATCCAAGAGTCAGAGGGAGGGAAAAACCTCTTTTCCTTGGAGGTGACCCCAAATTGGGCATTGCCAAGCAAAGGGGACACCATCCTGCAGAGCTGAAGGAAACTGGGAGATAATAGAGCACCTCAGTCTATGTCAACAGCTCTCACAGCCTCATAGGTGAGATTCAATTTACCAAAAGAGCTGGAATTTATTACCAGGAACAAATGCAAACACTGCTGGATGGAATCTGTGAACACTACAGCATTATAAACACTCATCCAGGGCTTGAGTTAAGACAAGTAGCCAAACCAGGCTGCAATCTGCATCCAGGGCCAGGACCTTGATTAGAGCCAGCAGATGTGGATCCTTCCCTAATTCACAGCCCCCTCTTGCACCACCAGCTGCTCAGAGTTGCTCAGCAACACAAGGGCTGATACTTCCAATTCATCCTGAGCAAGCCCTTGGGCTTCCAAGAAGAGATGCTCTTGCCTGACACTGTGCTCCAATTGCACTCAGCCATGAAGAGCTGCCAGGGAAAACCAGGAGCCCCCAGAGCCCCAAGATAGCAAAGGATCACTCTCAGGGCTGTCACTCTCTCTGCAGTGGGTGTACCAAGCAAAAAGTAGCACATTTGCCTGGCACAGCTGCCTTCAACTCCCATTTACACATCCCACCCCAGCAAACAGGATCCTGGCACCAGTCCCTGTTGTCTACAGCTGCAATAGGGTTAGATCCATCAGACTCTCCACTGTTTCCAGAAAGCTCTTGCCCTGAGGCAGACCTTGCAGGCAAGCAGAGGAAGCACAGATCTGTAACTGCCTCAGGCAGCACATACACAGGCACAGAAACCACTGGAACCCTTCTCTAGGATGAAAACAGGTCACCAGTGAAGTCCTGCAGCCATTGCAGCTCACAACTGCAGGATTTCCATCACACCCCTACCCTTAAACTCCCAACTTTTTGGCAGCAGCAGGCCCTGGTGCACTGGACATTCGTGGAACAGGGTTTGCTGTGTGTAGTCTCTCCACCAGGGCATCAGGATTTATTCAAAGCCCCACAGCAGCACCTGACAGCACCCAGTGGTCCCAATTTCACCTTAACCCAAAGGGCTCCTGCCCAGCAAACCAGCAAGAGCCCCAACTGCAGTTTTGCCTACTTCCCAATACTAAAAAATGTGGGAAGATCAAATTCAGATTTGTGATTCTTGATTATCTGTATTATCAGGAATTTAGCAGTGCTGCCAAGGAAAGCAGAGAAACTGTTCTTCCAGTCCCAGAGAACCCCACAAGCCATGCAGGGAAGGACTGAGGGCAGGATGAAAAAAGTTCATTCTTCACCCAGAAAGAAAAGTTTCATGAGGAATGAAAGTATGACAAAAGCAGCTTTGCTGTTCCAGAGCTTCCAGGGAAATGGGGCCAATTACAAAACCTGCTTGGGATTTAGTAGACAGCTGCTGGGAATGTTGATTAGCATGAAGAAAGAGAAATTAGGTTGGAGAATTATTAGTGATAAAAAGAGAGGAGTTTTCCATAGTCTACAGCCGAACTCAATACAAGTGTCTGAAGCACTTAAAGCTTATCAACATCAGGTTGCACAGCTGGAGCTGCAGGCCCATCACCCTGGGGGTGACAGTGACTGCCCAGAGCTCAAGCCAAGCTCTCCATCCTGCTGCAGGTAGTTTCAGCCTCATCTTGCAACAGTGGAGTCTTTGCCTCTGAGCTCTCTTGCTCTTTAACATTACCTGCAGTGATTTTTAGTTTTACACAAGTTTTCACATGTAGGAATGAGACCATCATCCTGTGCAAAGCAGAAGCTCTGCTGCACTAGTGCCCAGCAAAACTCAATGCTGAACACAAGAGGAGGTCCCAGTCCTGCAATTCTGACCCTGGGTCTCCAACACCTCTTGAAGACATCTCCATTCTCCCCTAAGAATTATTTACCCCTCGGGCTGATGCATCCAGTTTATTTACTTGCTTGCTTGGGATCTGGTTACCTTGCTGCTAGATAGCTAGTTCCCCACAAAAAGGAATTGCATCTTTGGTGTCCCTAAGCAGCAAGAACACCTCTGGAAGGTCTGGGTCTTCATTAGTCTCCAGACAGTTTTCCACCCACAGCAGAAGGAAGAGGTTTCATTAAGAACAAGGTGAGCCATTCCCTAAGCAAGGCAGCAGCTAAGGAAATTACTACACGTCCCCTCCCAACAGTTACAACTTAATTAACCAAGGATTCTTCCTCAAAGGCACCATCAGATTGTGAGAGCTGAGAAAAGAAGGTGCAGCCTTCAGCCCCAGGGCTGCATTTGCTGGTCGAATTTCCAATGCTAGAGAAAGCCACTCCATTTTCTTGTAAATGGATCTAATCAAGGGCAATGCTTCCCCGAAGGGTTTCCATCCCAGAGCGGTGCCATAGCCCAAAGCTACACTCATCCCATTTGCACCCCCTCCATATAGGGCTCCGACCTGATGCCCCTCCAGCATCAGGGCAAGTACAGAGGGAGCAGCATTTTAGGTGGACACTTCCATGCTCCTGAATCCTCCCTTTGTTATCCCCTTGGAGACCACAACAGATCTGCTTGACCCACACCTTTCGTTTCCAATTCATAAAAGAGAAGACAAAAAACTTATTTTACCAGGTATTCTAAGCCTGGTGCTCCATTTCTCCCTGCACCACCAGACAGACCCCCTGGCAGCTTTTCCATCTGCAGATATGTTATTTCAACAGAATTATGCCAGCAGCAGGGATCACGCTGTTCCTGTTCTATAGCTACGCTTTGAAAATGGCTGCAGATTTATTTAATATCAAATTCTGACTTTTCTCAGATCTGTCAGTACAGCTCCCTTGGCTTCAGCATAACTGAAGTGCTGGGTGCAACTGAAAGCAAGATCTAGCACATAGTACTCCGGAGTTATTAGCAGTGCATGAATAATCTGGATACAATGCCCTTTTAATGCCAACAGCAGCTTTAAAACTGCAAAAACAGGGCCGGCAGAAGTAAGTTTTCTGCTCACATATGAGCACAGCTTGCTTTCCCATCCGATGCCTCTGGCAAGCTGGGCACTAGGGAACATCACATCTGCCTCTGGCTCACTGAACACACTCTGGACACCAGAGTCTGTGGATGTTGGGAACAAGGCAGGACCATCATCCCACTTAAACCGCGCAGTTGCTTTGTCACAGCCAGTATGAAAAGGTTGGCCAGATATTCAGAAGCCCCGGTACCTGGACCTTGCAGCCTCACAGTGCTGACAAGTCACATCCCAGGGTGGGAAGCACCTCCTCTTCTCATCTGACACTCCATTGACTACCTTGTCAGCCAAATGAGGTGCTTGGTTTAGCCAATATGCAAGACAAGCCTGGCCAATTCATGCCATCCCATCAGGAGACAGAATTTCCCCCTTGGGGTGGAAGTCATTAGCAGATTGCACAATATTTCTAGCTGCAATTGGTCTGATTTTATCCTTCAGACACAAGCTCTCATTGTGCCTTTTTTTGCAAGATTAAAGTGCTCTTTGTTATCTGGAAAAGTACTTACAGTGTAATTAAGTCACCCAGCCCTTCATTTGATAAGGACTAAGCAGATTGAGCTCTCGCATTCCTTCCCTCCAAGGCATTTCCTTCTACATGCCTTCCAAGCTTCCAATATTCTTCTAAAAACCCCGAGACCAAAGCTATAGGAGTCATTTTAGCGCTTCGGTCCTAAAGAGGAAAGATCACCTCCCTGCCCTTGCCTCCCACCCTGCAACCAGTCCTCCTTCCCACCCAGGGGCAAGAGGCAGGGAGACAACATTCCCCACCCTCCACTGCCTTGGAGGCTCCCGTATTTCACCCATTTGGTCGCAGTGCTGCACACTGGTACTGTCAGCCTGTGCAGGCATCCTGTTACAGAACTGCGTACTGATAAAGGCTTTTGTATCCACGGTTACCTTTGGATGTGCAGATGGAATCAAAGGGCTTAACCTTGCCTGTTCCCACCCCGATCCTGCTAGGCTGGGGGGATTATTGCTAACCCCCATTTCACATCATTTCCAACTAAATTCTCTCCCTCCTCATGCTGTCCCCTGCATGCAGGATAGTTTGCTGGGAGGAATTTCAGAGTCAGCTCAGGAAAAAGCATAAATTCAGTCTCATTTTAGGAGCACAACAAGGAAAAAAAGTAGACTCTCTAGATGCATTAGGATAAAGATATACCTGGCTCAAGTTGACACTGTGCAGCCTTTTCTGCTGGAAGAGCTTCTTGCTTAAATCTACCCATCCCTACAGCTCCTGACAGCTCTCAGCAACAGCTGAAATGGCAGGGGAAAAAAGGAAAATGAGGCTTTCAGGAGAAAGAAACATGGTTGTTCACTTCAGAGACATCACCCTTACTTTCCCAAGTCCTTGTTTAGAGCAATAGGTAAAAAGATTGCATCCCAGCCTGTCCCCCAAGTTCAGCCCAAGCAAACCTTTGAGCTTTTAAAGCCTCATAGATGGACATAAAAGATTGCTAATGCTAGTCCTCAGTGCTCCCAACTGAAATAAAAGCATTAATTTAGCTGCACACTAATGTGAGCTACTCTGAAGCCACACGTCAAGCAGAGCACAACCCAGTGTGTGGAGGTTCACAGCAAGGGGCACAGGCCTTGCACCAAACTGTGCTTCCTGATGTACAGCAGCACATGAGCAAGGCAACAGCTGGTGTAGGAGCCAAGAAGCCACTCCAGGATGAAACGAGTCTGCAGATGGACCATTTCCACCATGGTTTCTCTTCCTCAGTGCAGACAGACACCAAACTCTTCCCCCTTTAATTAAAAACATTTGTCTTTATCCCTAGCTTTCTTTCCTGTAAGAGATCTTACAGCTACACCTTTTATGGTGAAGTGTCAGTTCTGGCATTAGAGGGAAGTTGAAGCACCTCTCACAAGTAGTTTGATGGGCTGAAATAACTCCTGGGGATTAGGTCAGAGGCACCTGCCAACTGCTATGGTGAAGCTCAGTGCCTCCAGGATTACCAGCAGCAGCCATCAGGATAAAATACTCCCCCAAACAGGCAGGAACTCTCTCAACTTCTCCCAGGCAAGCACAGGCAGCAGGGCCCAGCAGGGATACAGACAATCAACTCATTTCAACTTTTAGCAACAACTTTATGGGAGGAGGGTGGGAAAGCAGCTTATTGGAAAAGATTTATGGGGCAGTCCCTGCATGTGTGACAGAAGCTGCCACATGCAATACTCATCTGAATGTCCCAGAGTACTGCACACACTCACACACCTCCCCCAAGTGCTCCACCTGACATCTGCTGTCAAACATCTTTTTAGATTACTAAAATCACCTTTTCTGCACAAGGTGAAAATTACTCCAATCCTCCAGCTTAAAGGCTTGCTGGAGAGTAAAAGGCAGGCAACTGGCTTTACAGGCTGCACCCAGAGCCATGTGACCAGCAATTTACACAGCCCTTTCAGTGCAGAAATTTACCACTTCTACAAACCTGCCTTTTTCAGTCCAAACAGAATCCAATCACATAAAATGCCATGTACACATTTGAGAGAAAATTCTCAGGTCGTAAGTTTGAAACAAAAAGTTGTTACAGACACAAAATGGCCTTGATGTGGGCTCTGAATGTTGTGCAAAACTTCGAATGCAAGGACCAGCACTCACTTGGGAAGTGACCTTAAGTCAAGGTGAGCCCTATTTAAAGTCGCTGAGGAAGAGGACTCACCCTGCAGGCTCCCATAAGAAGTAGGACATTTGGGATGAAAGACCCTCAGGGCATCACATCAACCCACCAAGCTCTTGAAGGAGGAGGAGGGTGGGAGCCCAAAGGGAATATTAAAGGGGGTCGCAAGAGATGCTCAGGAGCAAGAGCTGAGCACCCAGGAGCAGGTGGAAGAGCATGAACACAGGGGCTGGCAGGGTCAACAATGCAAAGAGGACATTCTTTATTTGAAGATAACATGGCACCTGCCTCCTCAGGGCAGAACATTCCAGTCTCTCCAACCCACCCCACGAGTGCTGCCATGGGCCAGCTTTCAAGCAACATCCCAGTTTTCAAATATCACGAAGCACAGTCGTGAGTAACCAACCTTACTTCCCACTCCTCAGTGCCTGCTTCATACCAGCTGCTGGCTGGAGACTCATCCCTTCCCACTCCAACCAATAACTGTTGGCAATTTGCTTCCCACAAGTAAAAGAAGCAAGCAACATCCTTTTTAGCTCTGTGTACCGAGAACACATCAACCTACTGCAGTGCTGTAATTGAAGCTGTCTGGACCTGTCACCATCATGGTACTGTACATGGGATTTAAGTGTTCACAAGGCTGATATTGGAGCTGCTAAAATATCATTATTCTGAACTCTCACTGTAGCCCTTTTAATTAAAAGAGCTTGGAGAGGCACTAATCAATACAAAGACCTCCAAAACAAAGGCAGCAACACAGAAGGAAGTTTAGAGGTCTCGGGGATTGCTGGTGCAGACATTGAGCAGGTCTTCACCATTTCTTAACACAATCACACTTTGCTCCCCCTCTTATCCTGGTTATGGAATCAGCCTTACAAGGAACACAGCACAAATTGTTCTTCTCATTTGGTTTAAAGCCTGGAGTGCTTTAAACAGGTAAGGAACAGCCTGGAGCTTCACAAGCTAATGAGACACTACAGAGCAGATCCTTAATCTCCCAGTTCCTTGCCTTAAACAATATTTTCTCCTTCTCAGTCCCCAATACAAGCCAAAGACACCTTGGATGTCCTGACTCAGTTGCTTGTCTCTGACCCAAAGGCATATCCCTGCCAGGCATCTCCTTTCATGGAAAGCCTAGAATGAAGCTGTAGGTTTTTGAGTGCTTCTCCAGACCAAAACCAGGGAAGACATTTCAAATTACCTGCTGAGTACAAACCCATGGCAGAAGTTATGAAACATGAGCAAGAAGTATAATCTATAGCCTTGAACTATGCACAGTGAGGCTCCTTCACCCCAAGGCAGCATCAGCCTGCAATCTATTCAGGTGAACCACGAGCAGGATGCCAAGGCAAACTGGGGAAATGAGAAAAGCTTCAGCCAGTTCTCTCCAGACAGAAATAACTCAGCATTTCTCCCAGCCTAGTGCAGCACATCACTGAGGTAAGAAAGGCTCCTGACTGTTTCAATTAATCTTGTTGGACTTGGTGCCTGGATCCTTGGTGTTCACATGTAATTAACAACATGCAGGTTCCAGCAAATGATTTCAAATAAATCCTTAGGTGGCTGACAGACAGCAGCTCTAGAAAGTCACATGGTGGCATTTGAAAGCCCAGATTCAGATCATTGCTTGGGGCCTCATGTAGCTCATTGTGTACCACAAGTTTGCATGACTATATTATGTTGGTTTCCCTGCCACAGAGCCCCAAGAATTGACCTGCAGTCTATGGAAAGTCACACAAAGGCAATTTCTGCCACAAACTTAGAAGAGGGAAGGCAAAATTTAAGATCCTCTATTTCACAGCCCTCAGGAGGCAGTGGCAGATACCAGTGAACCACAGGTCACTCTGGTTATGTTAACTGCTTAATCCCCAAAGTCCTGTTTTCAAAGTCAGATTTGTTTGGTTTGTCTCTTAAAAACCTTCTTATACCTCCCAAGCTCAGCCCTGACAGGTGACAGAGGTTTAGCCCACAAACCTTCCTCAGTAATCTCCTGTTTGGACAAAAGTCCTTTTCCATTGCCCTGCCCAAGCTCCCAGCTGTAACACGTTGTGGAAATGATCACAGGCATCACAAGCATCCTAAAGCAGTAAGGAGTCTGCCAAAAATTCCCAGGTGAGGCTAGAAAACAGGCTGATCCCACACCTCCCAGACAAGCTGTAACACCTGACACCATTACCTGCCTCCAAATCCAAGTACTTCAGTGCATGTTTTAGGTCTGTTGCAATGGATCACCAAACCACCCCTTCTTATTTTCTACTGTAAGAAGTTTAAGTTGCCTTATGATGAGCTGGAAGCTCAGAACTGACATATTTTCCACTAGAAAATAATTGAGTATGATATTAATTAGACAGCTGAACTACAGCTAACCTGTGATAACAGGTTTGTTGGACAGCGAGGATATGAGCAGAGCTCAGAAATCATGATAACACCACATGTATTGCAACACACAAGAATTGAAGCACTTGCCAGCTTTAGGGAGTTTTATAGAACCACAGAATGGGTTGGGAGGGACCTTAAAGCTCATCTCGTTCTAGTCCCCTGGGCAGGGACACTTTCCACTAAACCAGGCTGTTCAAAGCCTGATCCAACCTGGCCTTGAACATTTGTAACATCCTTTTCTGTCACAAAGCACATACATCCTCTACACACAAATCCTCCTGGTATCAAGAAATACTCCATGGGTTGCAAGCTGAAGTGGATGGGCCACACTATCCATCTCAGACACTGTTTTCCAAGTGTTACCATTTGCTGGCAAATCAATGAAGTCTGAGGCACAAACAGCTAAGGCACAGCTGGTTTTTGTACAATTACTAAGGTATTTCCAAAACACTGTGCCAGGAGCTGCAGGAATTGTTAACAGAGGGATTAAAGCAGGTAGCTGTACCTGGCAGAGCTGCTTAGCTCCAGCACAGAATTCCCACCTGGCTGTGCCTTGTGTGCTATATGAAACTGGAAAAACAATCCCAAGGCCAAAACTTTCTCCATTTTCTCAAACAAATACAGAGTCTATTTACACTAAGTTCATCCAGGAGTTAACCACAAGGAACTTATGAATACAGGGACTGCAAAAACAACTTGGACACAACAGAAAAGGACTGAAAGGACTCAAAACCATCCTCACACACTGCAGCTCTGCTTCCCTCTGAAACGAGAAGAGCCAGGAGCAGGCTGCCTTGTTCAAAATAGGCAAACAGTCCACATCTTCAATCCTGAGAGTCCTTTTACACTTTATTAACATTTTTTTCATCTGCAGGAGAAAAGAAAAGACTCCAACACACTTACCTGCTCTGGGAGCCCATGGTGCACAGCACTGGTTTATTCGGTGTTGTGTCTCTCCAGTCAAAGCAAGACCATTTTCCCTTGAGGTGAGAGCAGTGTCCCTTCGGGGAGCAAGAAGCAGCTTTGGCCTCCATCATCAGCTTCCTCCACAGCTGCTTGGTGGCTGCATATCCCACCCAGACAACAAGGGCTGAATCCTGCTCTACTACTGGTGCCACACACCCATACTCTTCTTCCTTGTCAGCCTCCAGTCTCCATCCTTATTTGAGCCCACAGTGCCCCCTGAGCAGGCCATTCACTCAACAAGCCAGGTTTTGCCACTGCTCAGCTCCCTGACCTTTATTTTGGCTTCTTCTCACCACCCTGCTCACAAAGAGTGAGGGCCCTGGACAGTCTCTATCAGCTGCTCCACTCAAGATGCATTAAGGTTTCAAAGGGAAAATGACCCCTAATCTAAGAAAAGAAACCCACTGTGACCACCACAGTTACATTTTCAAGGCAGCTGTACAGAAACCAAACATAAAAAATCCAACTCATATTCCAGAAGAACATCTAAAAGGGAAAAGTGGGCCTCTCTCACCCTTCATTTATAAGTGGAGAATAGGAAGTGCAGCCCCCAGGACCACCCACACCCAGCTGATGACACTCAGAATTAGAGCTGATAAGAGGATTCAGCTGGGGAGAACATGAGTCCTACAGTGAACAGGGCTCTGCTGGTGCCCCTGAGAGGAACAGGATGTCCCCCCACTACATTGCAGCTAAAATCTTAGTATTAAAAAGAAACAGGAACCGAGATTAGTCTTGACATTTCTGGGTCTTGTAATCACAGTGGGTGACAAAAGCAAATTCTGGATCAGAGCCTTTCCCTAAGCAATTTAAATACATCCATTTTAAGACAAGAGTAAGTTAAACAAAGGGATGACAGCCTGAAAGCTGAAACCCACAGGATGCAAAGTCCTGGGATTATATGATAATTAGGCAGTCCAAGTAGTCTCCAAGATAGGTGGTTTTTTAGGAAATCAGGGAGGAAAAGCAGTGCCACTTCTGCATGGCCTGTGAGTCCTTTTCCTTCTGTGTGCTATGGAGAGGCACTGCTGGCCAAAATCACTTGACCCCCTTGCAGGGTGAAGGCTCAATTCAGGAGGAAATAATCAGGCAGGAAGTGAAAATTAAACCACTCGGTGGAAAAGGGAAGGGAATGGTTTTGCATTCATCTGCCTGTGCTGGCATCTTGTCAAAGGGGCTTTTACTGGGAAACCACGGCTGGAATCAGGGACTCCAGTGTGGGGAAAGCTGTGTTTTTCCTACTTGAGGCTCAGTGCCTCCTGTGAGTTATCCCGCAGCAACAAGAGGTGTGTTTGAGGTGAAACTTGAACTTTTGGTGTGTTTCCCCATCAGGTCTGTTCGTGCCTCCCTAAAAAGCAAATCCAGCCGTGTCAGCAGAGGCGCGGGGCAGTGTTCCAGGGGGGTTCTGTGTTTTCCAGCCCAGCCGGACTGTTCCATGCTCCAGGCACCAGCACCGGGCGCTGCTGGAGCCTCAGCCATGACAAATAGTGACACCCACTGAAGGGAGAATCCTCCTTTCCCAGCGCTGCTGCTCCTGCTCCGGGGGCTGCGGCACATGGGAGAGCGCCCAGCCCAGCCCGGGGGCAGCAGGGGATCCGTAAGGAAGCGCCGGGGATGCCCCGGACGGGATGCAGCCACTTCCAGATGTGCCTGGGTGGTTCCGCACGGCTCCCAAAAGCCCCATCGCAGGGCACGGCCCAGCCCAGCAGTGATGCGGGTGATGCCTCTGGGAAATGTGTTTGAGAAAAGGCAAAATGCAGCGAGGGGAGAGGGCGAGAGGTGTGAGAGAGGGTCCTGGGAGCAGCAGGGTCAGGGGGAAGGAGGGGTGGTCCAACAGCTGGAGTGTTCCCCAGGAAGCCCCAGACAGCGTGGAGAGCCAAGCCTGGGATTCATATTGATTGTAAATATATTAACTTTTTTTTTTTCTTTTTTAAACTGAAATCCAGCCCGTTTTACCCGTGTCGGCTATCGCTGATCTTGCTGCATTTATCCCAACCCACGACCCCTTTCAACTCCCCTTCTCCCCAGCCCGGCTGCGGAGGGACAGAGGGTGCAGCTGGTGGCAACCGAGGGCAGCTCAGCCCAGCGGGCCTGGGTCAGAGCCCCGGGACAAAACTCGCCGCACGTCCCCAGAGCGCCGGGTGCCCCGTTCTCCCGCCGGTTCCCATCCCGCTCCCATTCCCTCCCCGCCTCCCGGTCCCCGCCGCTCGCAGTCCTCCGCGCCGCCAGGGGGCGNCCCCCGCGGGCAGAAGGATTTCTTCCCCGACGGCTCGGCCCGGCAGGCCGAGAGGCTGCGGCGGGGCTGCGAGG
>WEIV01027098.1:244567-254888 GCA_013390005.1 Calyptomena viridis
GCTCCTCTCCGAGGAGCGCGTGGAGCGGCCGTAAGTCCGGCCCGGGCTGTGAGCGGAGCCCCGGGAGCGGCGCTGGGAATGGCTTTTCCCGTGGGAAGGGGGATGCCGGCGGGCAGGGTCAGCCCAGGGGTGGTTAGTACGTAGGATCGAGCTGTTTGTAGCAGGTAGGGGGGTGTTAGCACGGTAAGGCCCCCTCTGTACACAGCTCCCTGGCTGGAGCAGCAGTCGTGGACACAGCCCGGCCGTTCCCGCAGGAGCAGAGGGGTATCCTGGCACACCTGTGGCTCTTCGGGAAGTCCCTCAGAAGGCCAGTGTGTGTATAATCCTGTAGCCTCTGCAGATAGCCACTGTCCTCTTGGGCACGGTTTGAGTTAAACAGCATCTTGTTGCTCCTGTGTGGCCTTGTGCGGGTTTGGCTGGCTCTCAGTATCCCTGGTTTACCTGTTTTGGTGGTTTCAACAGCAGTGCCAGTCTGTGGAGCTTATCACTTCTTGGGAGACGTTCACACAGTGCGTCTCTGCACACACTTGCTCTGTTTGCCCTGCAGCTGTTAGTTTTTCTCTATGAGTCCCCGTGGGTGGGACAGAGTGCTTTGAGTGTCTTGGCAGCAGCTGAACGATTGTATGATACAGAATCAAAGGATTCTTTGGGTTGGAAGGGACCTTAAAGATCGTCCAGTTCCAACCCCCTGCCATGGGCAGGGACACCTTCCACTATCCCAGGTTGCTCCAAGCCCAGTCCAAACTGGCCTTGAACATTTCCAGGGATGAGGCAGCCACAGCTTCTCTGGGCAGCCTGTGCCAGAGCCTCAACATCCATACATTTTGGCTTAGGCCAGGCATCTCCAGCAGGCTGCTGTAGCCTATGGACAGGTGTGATTGAAGACACTTTTAACTAGTTGGTGATGATAAACTCTCCAGCTGGTACGGCTAGATCCAGGGACTGATGTCTTTCGAACACCTTACCCTGTAAAAATGCCACCTGTGAGTTTCCTGCCTTTTGACAACTTCTTGAGCTTGTGTTGCTACACTAGGAGCTGATTGTAGGATACAGTAGTAGTAACAAACTAATCTTTAACCTTCTCAGTGGGAATCTGGTGAAAGCTGAGTGGAAGCCAGGACAGGGCATCGTGGAGCTGCAATCCCCTGCGGTGAGTTGCTACAGAGTGTACTCAGTGCCATCATCTCCTGCTGCCTCACAGATTCCTTAATTTGCTTCTTGACATGGGAACGAGCCTGGTTGTCAGCAGGGAATAGCCAGAGCCCATCAGGGATTTGTGCTTCTGTTCCAGGGGAAGTTCTGGCACACCATGGGGTTCTCGGAGCGAGGCAAACAGTGCCTGCTGCCTGAGGAAGCTCTGTACCTGCTGGAGTGTGTAAGTAGGATGAGGGCATTGGGTCCTTAATGATTGGAGGAGCTGTAGCAGCTGAGAAACACCCGGGTCAAGGAATTGTCTGTTTTAACATGTTGTCACGAGTTCATACCTTGAAGTGTGCTCTGAAGCAGCCTCTGTGTCACTGACAGAGTGTAGTTGGATTTGTGTCCAGTTTATTCAGCTGATGTCATGTTTGACTCACTTCAGCAGAGACCTTGGAGGTTGCTGCTTGGGATTTCTTCCCAGTATTTTTGGCAGAAAGAAATTTGAATGTGGCAGAGAGAGGAGTGAGACCAGGTTGTGTTCAGTGCTTCTCTGCTTGCAGAAATACTGCTTAGGGTTCAGTTGGATTTCTTTCCTGTAGAGGGTTTTTTGTCTCTCCACTAAAGCCTATTATCAGCAGAACAGGTGCAATGATATAAAGGGGAACTTTTGTCCCTCAGCAAAACTGAAATAGGTTATGGGCATCTGATGCCATCCCTTAAATCCTAACAGCAAAGGTCAGGCATTTTTACCTCTGGCAGAATAGTTTGTAAACAGATTGATGACAATAAAATGGTTTAGTCAGTTGCTGAGTACAAAATCTCTCCCCCAAAGCAGAAAAGATTATTTAGATGTCATGGGAAAGGTGTGGTTTCTAGTGTTTTGTTTTCTTTGTTTATAAGTGAACATATTCTAAACGACACAAAAGGGGAGGAAAAAGAGGCACAGCCTAAAGCTGCCTCCTGGTGGTCAGTTGTTATTCCCCGGGGAAGTTACTTATGGGATCTCTGGGGCTGTAGTATTTCCAAGGAGACATGAACTGATGGCATCTCAGGATGCCATCAATTCCTCTGCTCCAGCTCTCTCTGTTGTGCTGGTCATAAATGCTTTTGTAGTTGTGCTGTGTCCTGAATCACTGAGATCCTGTATCATCAAAGTTAAAGTATCTCTCAAAACAATGGTTATTTTGTCAGTTGAGCATTTTGTTCCCAGCTGCATCCTCCAAACAGATTCAAGAGCAGGAGCTGAGAGCTGTGGGTGGGAACTTCTTACCTGGCTGATAAAACCAGGGCATGGGGGAACTGGGCATGGGAGAGGGTCTGTAAATAATCCAGGTGGCACATGGGGAGAGATGAGTGTCATGTCAGGGAGAGTGTTGGGACCAGCTGTCAGGACCAGTGGGAAGACTGGTGTGGGCTTGCACAGATTTGTTCCCTGTGATTCTCTCACACCAAGCTTTTGCCCTGCAGGGCTCTGTCCAGCTCTTCTACAGGGATCTGCCCTTGTCAATCCAGGATGCCTACGAGACCCTGCTGTGCCAGGAGGCAATGAGCCTGTCACATTACCAGGTATGCTGGGACCTCCAGTGGTTGCAGGGTGGATGCAGGCAGAGAGCCCAGGACAGTTAGGGAGGGAAGGGGTGTCATTCTCAGTTGTTCCCACTCACCTTCTTCCAGATGTTTGTTGCCTATTTCCCCACCTTTGCTTTGAGTCCTAGCCCTGGCATTTTCTCCTGTGCCAGCACCACACTATTCGCTCAGTTGTAGTGGAACTGAAGTAAATTGTTTGGGTTTAAGGTTGTAATTTAACCCTCTTGCTTTCCTTTGCTCTAAGGTGTTCAGCCACTTGAAGCAACTGGGTTATATTGTGCTGAGATTCGACCCCAGGTAACCAACTTTTCCTTTCCACGCTGCTTTCTCCTTTCTGAAGGCCCTGAGATGCTCTGTGCCCACTGCCTGGCCCTGGGGAATGGCAGAGAAGAGGACTTTGACCCTACATTCTGCCTCTTGGGAGGATTAAAGGCTAGAAGTGGCACTCTGCCCTTCCTTGCTCCTCCCTCTTGAGGAGGTGATTGGGAACATGAAATGGGGCATGAACTGAGGACTGTCCTGGTCCTGCTTGGGGATTTTCTGTGCCTTTTGTTGCTGTATCTTGGGAGTTGAGCAGAAGGGTAGTTCCACTACCTTGCACTGCTCTCAGCCTCTGTGTTGGTGTCTCCTTCCAGCACTGTCCCATCTCCCTACGAGAGGCAACTAAACTTGGAAAGTCACTGCAAGAGCTCTGGGAAACACCATCGCAAAAGGAGGAGGAGTTCCAGCCCCCGGTAAGGATGTGGCCCAAAGCCTCCTCCCATCCTCTCCGAGGCCATGTTGGCTCAGGAGCAGCTACTTTGCTGCAGTGTCCCCTGGCCCTCATGCTGTGGGTGACCTGTCTGGCACAGTTGCTGGTGGCTGTCCCTATGCTTGTCCTGAATGCTTTGCAGTGTTCCCCTTTTGTCACATGTGTACTTCATGCCAGGGCTGAGAGGGGCAGATTGCTCCTGAGTCCCCCAGCTGTGGTGCTGAGATGCCAAAAGAGAAGGGTAGAGAGGTCAGTGCAGGAGACACATGTCAGGTGTCCTCCTGCTCTTTTTTTAATGGGAGCACAGACACCACAGTGCACATGACTTACACTTACCCACCTCCTCAGTCCAACTTACATGGCAGGACTCTACAGCAGAGAGCACAGTTGGGTCCTGGGGCTTGCACATGGCCTCTAGACTTTGCCAAAACAGCAACTGACAGAATTAGTAATTTTGCTCATAATTCTAACAGCTCCCAGGAGGTGGCGTCAGATGGCTGGGCTTAGTCCCTGTTAGCAGTAAACCAGTGCCTGAGGAGTTGTGAAAATGTAGGAATTGAGAGATTAAGCTGCTGGTGTAAGAATTGCCCCATCTTCTCTGGAACCAGGGACTGAATCTCATACCAGTAAGAGGTGCTGGCAGGCAGGTTTCTGCCTGGGCTGTGCTGCTTTGTCCATCATATCTGCATTGAGGTGTTTGGGTCAGTGTCTGGGGTGTGGAGGCTGCGTGGCAGGTTGGGAATGTGTCTACACAAATCAAGGGTGGGATTCTCTTGAGCGTTGAACCTCCTGCAGAACTTTTGAGAAGTTTATTTTGCCTTTGGCATTCATTACTTGGTTTTGGCCTGGTTTTTCCCTTCTCATTTGTCACACAAGCCAAGAGGTTGTTGTGAAGGATTTGCAGACCTGTCTGGGTGTTCCTGCTGCCTTTGCTGTCCTTTCTTCAGGCTTGGCAGACTGTGTTCTTCCTGTTAGCTGGGAGGAGACAGGATTCAAAGGAAGTAAAGTTCCACCACATATTCTCCCTGTCTTTTATGCTGCTGCTTCTGTCTTTAGGTCACATGAGAAGAAACATAAGGTATCTGAGGACCTTTCAGAAGCTGAAAGGACTTCCAGCAAAGATGGAGATGACTGTGGAGACTCCATCTGCCTTCCCATGGATGAAAAGCCCTTGTCAGTGCAGCCAAAGGAAACAGATGCTTGCAGTGCAGAGGGGGAGTCAAACCCAGTTCCTCTGGATACAGGACAAAAGGACTCTCTGACCCCTTCCAGGAGCCAGGCTGGAGACCAGAAGGAGAGCAGCACTGGCACCCATGGACCCCGCTGGGATTTTACCACCATCGCCTTTCCAAACGTGGCCCCGGACCAGCCATGCACACATCTGCCCTCACCTGACAACAGGCTCCTGCCAGAGAACGTGCCAGGGAGGGAGGTTGATGCAGCTTTCTGGTGCACACGCATCAACCAGAAACAGGAGAAGTTGTCCTGGAAGGAGAGGAAGCAGCGAGAGAGGGAGAGCAGGTACAAGAGCAGCGTCAATGCCGACCAGGAGGTGAGGCGCTGCTCCAACTGGCAGGAGTACAAAGCCCTTTTGGAGAAGAGGAGACAGCAGAGGGTTTGGAAGCGACCCTCACATCTCTGGGACCAAGCTGTCACACCACTTCTGCGCCCAGATGAAGTTACCTCAACAGGTAGTGGCTGTGGGGACTTGACAGGGACCATTCACCCCACAACTCTGTGAAACTGGCTGGTATGCAGCAGCAAAAGGGATGACATGGAGAAGCTGAACATCAGTTTAGGGGACAGTGCTTTAAGCAGGAGAATCTTTGTATAGCCCACTCAAGTGCCAGGATAAACAGGGCCTTGGGAGGTCTTGTAATCCATTCCCCATGTCCTGCTGTATTGCAGTCCTTCCTGCTAGGCTGTTAGGCATGAGCAAGATGCAAAGGCCAGCAAGATGCAAAGCAACTGCATGGTGTTCTGTGCTGTGTGCTGGGAGGAGATGAGGAAGTTGAGGCCTTTGAAGTAGCCAGTGGTGACTGTGGTGCTGCCAGCCATTGTCGGGGGAGGAAGGCTCGTGGGTGGTGGTGGAGTGCTTGGAGTGCCCGGGGAGGGAAATTGCTGGTCTGATCCTTTCCTGTTCCTTCTCCTTCCAGCTGCGCTCCTCCAGCAGATCAGTGTGCTGCAGCCCTCCCACATCCTGGATGGAGCCTCCTGGTTAGTATCCAGCCAGTCAACCCACTGCTGTTTGGGTGCAGGGGTGTTTTGGGACTGTCTCTGCTTGTGAGGTCTGAGATTCTCACAGCAGCAGTTTGGGATCTGCTTGGTATCCAGGGTGCCAAGACAATCCAGTGCTCTGCTCTGTGACCCTGTAGTGAAGGGCTGACACTTCCATGAAGTACCAGGTCCTGCAGCAACAGCCAGGGTTGCTCTTATCCTGCTGTTCCCTCTCTGCAGCCCAACCTGGTAATCTCCTCCAGAGGTTTGGTTTGGTTTCACATGTGCCTCATCCTTGGAATGTGCTGCCATCCCAGCTGTGGTGGTTATAAAACCTTGACTTTGGGACCTGGATTTGCTCCTGTGTGGTGCTTGTATTCAGTCCCTGCAGTGCTTTGCTCCTGTCTCTGTTAGTGGTGCTTCTTGCAAGGGCATCTGCTGAGGAGGGGGTGTGGCAGATGTGGGGCAGGGTCTTGCTATGGTCTGACTACACCTGTTCTCTGGAAAGTAATTAGAACAGTTGCAGGGTCAGTCCTTTGAGGAGTGAAGCCTTTCAATGGACCCAAACTAGTCAGGCCTCAGGAGTTTCTGCTCTCTCTTTGCTCTGCTGTACCTGTACAGTAGTGTTTGAGTCCCATGGTTATGTGGCTGTGTTCTCATCTGCAGGCTGCAGGAGGACCCAGAGGCCATGAAGATAGACTTCAACGTGTATCAAGCAGATGCTGTGTCCAAGTTCAAGAAGACAAACCCTGGGAAGCCATATGTCAGGATGTGTGTTCGGAGGTATCCATGAGTCTTACCTGTTTTCTGAAACATTGCAGTTCCTGTTGTGGAAATGAAGTCCTAATGATCTGTAAATGACCAAGCATCTTGTGAGCTTTACAGATCATCAGAGTGCCTCCCTTGAGGGTGGTCCTACCCACAATATTTTTTTAATTTCAGTTCCTCCTTTGTTGGAGGCTGTGGCTGACAATTCTCCCAGCACTTGCACTCAGCCCACATTATTTGGTCATATGGTTGCTGCTCATGTCTGAGTGTTACTGAGAGTCAGAAGCCACAGCTGTTTTTATGCAGTGCTTGTGAAACTCGGGTAGAGCTCAGTTTTGAGGGAGCTGTATGGTACCTGCATCCTCAGTCAGTGCACATCCCTATGGATTTCTTGCAGAGATTAATCTTCCCTAGAGCTTGCTGCAGGCTCTGGGCCATGGGTTCAGTATTTTGATCTTTGTCAAGCATAACTTTAAGATCAGTATGAACAGAAGGTAGGTGTCCTGTTTCTTGCTGGATCCAGAACCTGATACTTAAACTCCATAGCTAGGTACAAAGTTCAGTTTCTGCCTTTCTGCTGCTCTAAAACTGCCCCTCTGCTCTCTGCAGCTGTAGTTGGTAAAGCAAGGAAGGTGGTAATGCAGTTTTACAAAGGTATGTCATGAGCGAGTGGGATGATCCTTGTTGCATAAATATTTTCATTGATGAGCAAACAGACTCTGCAGAATTAAAAGGAGGGAAAAGCAGGTCAGACGTTGATCCCAGCAACCCAAAGATCTTCCCAGCACAAAGGTATTAAGATTGCACTGGGTTGGCCATGTGCCAATATCCCTGTGAGCCGCATCTAATAGGCACAGTGTGGGGCAGAGTGCAGTTGCCCTTGGTTTTTGGGAAAGGATTCAGCAGCTCCCAGATCCTGGCATGCTGAGTACTCCTCCTTTCAGGGCTGGCAGCCTCCTGCTTTGACTGAAAAGGGTGGGGAGGATCACCAGCAGCTCCTTGGGCCAAAGGGAGCTGTTGTGATGGTTGGCCAGGACAGCTTTGCCTCTGTGTTCCCCTTGCTTTGAGAGCAAACAGGATGTTTTTTTCTCTCTGTAGCTTTGATGAGCAGATTCCATCCCTGCGGGCTCTGAAGCAGGTTACGTATCTGAGCGGGGACGTCCCGCTGGTCTTTGCACTGGTGGATCATGGAGAAATTACCTTCTATTCACTGAAGGAGTTCAAGCTGCCCATTGATGTGAATCAGTGAAGCTGCTGTCACTTGCAGAAATGGTACAGGATAAAGGGAAGAGTTTTACTCAGGATTTGTTTTCCTGATTAATGAAATACTACAGAAAATAGAGCCTGTAATAACTGGAACCTTGGGCAGTTGACCACTTTATTGGCTGTTACAGACTTCACCCCCCCAGATGGCTATAGCATAATAGCATGATTTACAGCAAACAAGTGTGTATGGCTTAGCTGGGCATTTCTGGACTGGAGTAAACACTTTGTTCTTGAAGCCACTGGTTCTCCAGCTTTCTCAACTCGTGGACCACCAGTCTGCCTGTTTATGTCATCTTTCACTGGCCTGTGGACCATTAGAAAACACTTTGCTGGTGATCCTTGTCACATGTTAAGAAGCACTGTGCTACACCAGTCAGAGTGTCACTGAGGTCAGTTGGGGACAGAATAAGCTGATCAGTGGTGGTGTGTCCTGAGCCAGTGTCATTCAGCTGTGCCAACGACCATCAAGTCAGGTTCTGATCTGAAAAAGGCACAGCCATAAACTCAGTCACCTGGAGTAAAGTTTCCAGACACTCAAGAGCAGGAAACTGTGCCTTGAACACAATTTCATCAGCCAGAGGTCATGGAAAGCCCCAGAGCATTGCAGATGGCACCTTGGCCTCATGCTGCAGCAGCTGTGCTGAGATACATTTTGGCCACACAGTGTTAATCCAGGTTAAAGTTTGACCAGCACTGTCAGCTCTGAGTCTCACCAGGGCTGAACTGCAGCCCCTCTGTTTTAACCCAACTGGCTGTGGATACTTGTTACTCCTCTTGCAAGTAAGAAATCTTTAGTAAAGAAAAAAAGATACAAATTCCTAATGAGGTCCTGGTTCTGTCAGTTGTGCTCCAAACTGAGGATATCATTGCTGTCTGCCAGGATCTCTTGGTACCAAATTTGCTTTAGCCTCTATGCAAAAAGTGCCAGGTGCCAGAAGGTCTTCTCAGTGGATGGAAGTGAGCTGAATATGGCTGTGTTTGGCATCAAGGTTTTCAGAACTGTAATAGCAACTGGTTTAAATGTGTTTTACTTGCTATTTTTTTAATTCCTTTTGGAGACGTGGAGAAGGGTAAGCAATAAAAAATCCTTTTCCAATGGTGCAAGCTCCTCAGTGTCATTCTTAATTCCCCTAGAAATGTTAGGCTATGCAGTGGGAGACTGTGGAGGCTACTGGGATCCCAGTAGCAGCGACTGGTGAGTGCCTGCTCAAGGTCATACAACCCCGTGGCTGCGTAACTCTGCTCCTACACCCTGTCTGTGTTTGGATCCAGCCGGTGCCCTGTTCCCTGGGAGGGCAGCGTGACTCAGAGCCTGGAGGTGTCCCTACATCCGCCTGCAGTTCCTGTCGGCACAAGACACGTTGCCGTCTTCCTCCCGCGTGGTCAGAAGTATCGTAGCCCAAGGTGGCAGAGCTCTGCTGCCAGCGCTGCGCCCGGTCCTGTTTCACACACACACACGCACCCCGGTTATCAGATGCTGGAAGCCGGCGGGGCTCCGCCCGAGGTGAGGGTCTGACGGCTCCTCCCACACTCCCTCCCCTTCCTCTTCCTCCCTCCTTCCAGCCCTGCTTTGGCGCTGACGATTCTCTTCAAAGACGGGCTTGGCAGCTCCGTCTGCCCTCAGCGTCCTCCCAGACTGTTGTACAGATTAAAGGCAGTGGGAAGAGAGTTTCTAAGAACAGGCGCAGCCAGGAGAGCTCCAGTCTGACCCACAGGGCTCATGTTTGTCCTGGAATTAGGTCAAACTCACTCCCGTTGATTTCAATCAGTCTCATTTCCTTATGCCAAGGTGGAATTGTATCGATGAACTCTACGAGAGCCACCCAGTGAGTTTCGCTGGGGCAGAGACTCCCTGATTCAGCATAAGACAATTACAATTTAATAACCACTGCAGGGAGGATTGAGAAACTGTGGCTGCCTTGCTCAGCACCCAACATCTGATGGTGGCTTTACCAGGATGGGAGCACTGATACCACTGCTCCACTTTGGCCTGCAATGCGGATCGGCTGGGTGTTGCAAGATGACGGAAAGAAATATTTTAATTGAAAAACATAATTTTTGGGAGCGTGGCCAGACTTTCTGGCCCCTTGTCAGAGGTAATTTTAAACTTTTGCATGGATGCAGAGAGGCTGGCAGACCTTGGACTGCCATTGGGCTCTACATGGCTACGGATTCCCCGCCCAGCCGTTGTTCCTGCAGGAGGACACGGGCCGGATGCTGCCGGGCGGTGTGCGCAGCAGGAGCGGGAGCTCTGCCCCTCTCTCCAGCGAAGGCTTCGACTTTCTGTAACGTCGTTGTGTCTCTCTGTCGCGGCAGGTTGGCACCTCCCCTCGGTCCCTGGCGCGGCTGGCTCCGGGAACAGGGCGCTGCCCGGGCCCTGGACGCGGCTTTCCCGGCCGGTTTTCCCGGGCCGCTCCCGGCTGTCCGCGCCCCGCGAGCGCGCTGCCGCTTTCTGATTGGCTGCGGCGAGCGGGCTGCTGAATTATTCATGAGCGCGCCCGATGAAAAGGAGGTGGGTCTTCCCTTAATTTGCATGCGAAGACCTGCCCCATACGCGGTTTGCATAGCGGGGTCCCGCCCCCGGGGGCGGTA
>WEIV01027098.1:254955-378113 GCA_013390005.1 Calyptomena viridis
GGGGGAGGCGGCGGCCGTGGCCGCTCCGGGACTTCCTGCTCGGCCCTCGGGGAGCGGGTCCGGGGCGAGGAGTCGCCGTGGGGGCTGTGGGAGCTGCTCCCCGCCCGTCCTGCGGTGCCCGGCCCTGCGGGTCTCCAGCTGCTGCCGCTGGCCCCGAGCTGATGTGGTTAACAAGAACTGCAGTGACTCCCTTGGGGACTCTCTGTTAGCATTTTTAATTTGTTTTTTTTTTTTTTCTTCTCCTCTTCAAATTCCTGCCTGTATTAAATGCATCATGTTGCTGGTGGTTCTTTTTCCTCCCCAAAGTTTTCAGAGTTGCACGGGTGAGGGACCGTGTTCTCGTTGCTTCTAACAGGGTGCAAGCGGGTGAACCAAAAAGGTGAAACAAGTTTGTCTCCGGTTGCACTTCAATGTGCCCTGGGAACAGGCTGTTGCAGACATCTCTCCTGGAGGTGAGGGTTAACCTTGGCTTTGGAGAAAGCATTGTGTGTTTGTGGTTGGTGTTGTGGAGCAGGTAAAGCAGACTCCTGTGTCTGTGTTACTGCAGTTAGTGATACAAAGCTTTACACTGGTGTGAAGACAGTGACAAGACAGGAGGACAGCTCCCTTGGGGTTGTAGTAGTAAAAGCTGTCTGTTGTAATGTCTTACTTGGAGGGCAATGCTGCTCTTTGTAGTCGTCTGAGAGCACTTCAGTCAACTGGAATATCTGGCTTTGCCAAGTCCCAAGTGAAGCTGTATGCTCCAAGCAGCTGCCTGGTGATTTTAGCTTTGATTTGGGAAGCTGGTGCTTCTGGCAAGTGGAATGCAAAGTGGTGGTAGGTCCCCAGGCTTCTCTGTGCATCCTGGCACGTTCCCTGTAACTACAGCCTGTCCCATGGAAGGGACAAGGATGATCTCTGCCACTAGTGAGCAGTCCCTAATCCCTCTCAGTGCTGCTTGTAGCCTCTCGAGGGGCTCCATATAGCCCATGGTATTGAAAAGGGAGAAGAGTTCTCAAACGTCTTCATAGGATGCTGCTGGGGAATGTCTTTTATTTGGTTTTGAACAAATTGCATGTGCTGTAACAGCTGAACAAAGGAAGGTATTGGAGGAGTTAAACCAGTTGAGAGCTCTCTATCTTCTAGTGACTTTCTGGTATGGTAACACAATTATTCCTGGGAACTGCTTATGGAAGAGGTGTGTCTTGGCTGACGTAGAGGCTTGAGAAATGTCAAAGAGTAAGAAAGGCTTTAAACATATGTCTTGCAGTTAGTACATGGCAATAAAAGTGCTTGATACTGCTAGTACCCTGATCTTTCTTTACAATATCAAAGGAGGAACTGGTGGTAGCTAAAAGTCTGGTTTCTGTGCAGAAAGTGGTATAGAAACTCTAACTCTCATATGAAAGTTTCTTCTAGCTGGATCTCTTTGTGTTGCTTTAAGAAGCAAATGCTTTCGTGGTTTATTCCATTGACCCAGAGTGTGTAAAATGCTGTTCCAAAGTTACAAGCCACTCTTCTCTTTGATTCATCCTTCTTAGCAGAGCCCACAAAGGGTTTTGCATCGTGTGCAATAATGTTGTTCAGTGCAAAGACTTTGTTCTGCTGTAGCATTTTGAAACTTGGTGTTGTCATGTTCCCATGACAAGGGGAGCACAAAAGGAGTCATAATGACACACAAGGTTTGCACAACTCCTGAATTCATTGCAGGTGGGCGGTTCCTGGTAACTCCAAGCACAAAGCTGTGGAGTAGATGAACTTACCTGAGCTGTGTGATTTGATGTTTTCTGTGTTCTGAGAGGGCAGCTACCTGCACATCGTGTTGTTCACTTAACTCTCTGTTTCTCTGGGTTCACAAAATGAATCCTTTATGGAGGAGGATCTTTTGTTTTACCTCTCTGACTGTTGTGTGCAAGGTGCACCTGAACACACCTCCTGCAAGAGCTGGGGGGTAGCAGTGGATCAGCAGATGTGTTGTTTAGGAGAGATCTCTGCATGTTCTCATTAAACTGAGATTAATGTTAGAGCATCTTCTTTATCCTGGGAAAAGGAGGTGGTATCTTACACTTCCAAGCTTCCCATGTACTACAGCTGCTCCTTGCAGTTGTTCATGTCTAAACAATCTAAAGCTCCTTGTTCTAGCTCTTCTGCTTGGCTCCTGCTGCCTTGCTGGCTGTGTGTCACAGCCAAGTGTGATGGTGGAGGTGAACAGTTAAAGAATAGCTAGTGCTTCTTTCGTTGGTGTCAAGCTAAAACTGCTCTTAAACTTGTAATTTCACATTGAGTCACATCCAGTGGCGCCTGTAATCGATAAAGGTGAGAAGTCTATTGTTTACATGATGCTTTGATCATTTTTGTTGGTGTGAGATCATTGGTGCTGAGGAATAGCTTTTTGCAGGGCAGTTGATCCAGCCTCTGTTCTGTTGCTGCTGACTGTTGGGAAGGGAACAAGGCAAACTTGTGGGTGCAGGGGAGAACCTTGGTCAGACAAGGCCTTGGTGGTGACGGTTTGTTCTAGGAGCACTAACTGCCTGTAGCTCAAACAAAGCTGCTTGATAAGGCCTCTTCTATTTTAGCAGGGCTGATAAAGTGTTATCAGATGCATAGGTAGAAGTTCTCCCTTTAAGGACCTGTGTGCAGGCAGGAGCACTGAGGAAGGAATGAAAAGGAGACCTGAAGCAAGGCAGGATTTAAGAGTTCTTGAGATACTTGATGGCATTTTGAAAGGAAAGCTTTTGGACCATATCCCATTGAAAACCTGTTGGAGTTGAGTAGAGGTTGCCAAGGAAGCACACAGATGGTACCTTGCAACTCTCCTACGTGAGCAAAATAAACTCATTATGGGCATGTTTTCATTGTGGGGTTAACTTAGACTGTATCCACACTTAATACTGTCTACACAGTAAAAACTTCTGACCTGGCCTTCCTCTTCTTGTAAGACTGGATTAACTTGTGTGATTGGGACTTACAGCATTGGTTCTCTTTTACTTTTGGCTGGAAACTCCACTCTCATGGCAGGACATAAACAAAAATTGCAGCAAATTTGTACACGGGGTAATTCCCCTCCAGCCTATGCCAAGTTGATGGAGAAAATCCAGCGTGTCTCAGCAAGCTGTGCATGGGCATCTGGATACATCTCTGTGTGCAGAGGCAGTGAGGCCAAAGCAGAAGGTGGAGTTCTGAAGGGATTGGTGACACTGCAGCAGTGAGGAACAATTAATGCTTCTCCTAGGAAGAATCATTTGGCCTTCAATTGAATATGGGTCTGTTGAGGTTTATGGTCAAATACACATTACAGCATCTGAAATGAACAGAGCTGAGCAAGGCAGAATGAAATCTGGTTTTGATGTTAACTGCTCCTTAATCTGTGATTGGAAGCAGGATTTACTTGCAACTCGTGCTTTCATTGCCTTTCTGTATGAACAGTGAAGAGATTTTGGTTTGTGTCTGGATTTAATCAAATGAGGTGCTATGGCAGGAGCTTGATGTACAGGGCACTCTGAGCTCTGCTGTCCAGTGTCCATGGACTCAAAATGAGCAAAACTGAGACTGACTCAGCCTTGGGCCATTGTTGCCTCTAAACAGCTGTCCTTGATGCATCTTAGGAGAAGAGAATGTTGCACATAGTTTCTGGTAAAAGACTCATCTCTGAAAGCCTAAAGAATTGTCTCCCTGGAAAATAAGAACATTAGATACATGCAGACCTGGCATGGCTTCAGAGGCTACTGGAGAATTCCTCTCTGGCTACTGGTAGCCACAACTGTTACCATATGGTTGTAAATGCAGACTGGCAGACATCTGCAGAGCACATGGGGTTGGAGTTTTATGTAAGACACCAAAGGTGTGTGGGAGAGAAACTGGTCTGCTAATATGTAAATGTGCATCTGGAAGATAAGATTATATTATATTATTGTGGAATCTTTCTTTTTTGATAGAATTGGAGAAGATACTTTCTTATTGTACTAAAGCCAAAATTCTTCAGATTGACAGGAGTTGTGTAAACTTGTAATAATAATTCTCCTTGGAGAACCTGTGCTGCAGTGGATGCTGTTCCTTCTTTGCCTTTGCTCAAAACTGCTTTTCCTCTCATCTCCTCCCATAGTGTGACACTCAGGAGTTCTTTGGTCAGGTGTGAAACCCTGATATCAGTCAGTGAGAAATTTTTTTTTCATGCCTCCTCTGATCGTAATGGATACATCACCCTTCCAGGATGATGGTTCTTCAAGTGAGCTCCTATGCTCCTTAGCCTGTTGAGCAAGTTGTTGTGGGCTGGAGTGTGAATGTTGGAGTTGTTGCATAAGCAGGCTCAAAGAGTACACTTCTGGATGCAATTAATATTTCAGGATAAAACATTCTACCAAGGTGTTACATATAAAGTAAATATGTAACTCTGTCAAATCAAGCTCAATCTTCTTTCTTTGCACCTAACACTGAGTTTTTCTCTGCTGGCACAGCTGGGGTCTCTTGTTCTAGAATGGGGAGGGTAATTACTCGAGTTTCTCTGTGGGTTTGCCCAGTTTAACAGGTCCAGGATATTGATTGACAGTGGGAAAGGGTGCGTCTTCTTGGCACTTTCCTTTCCTTGTCTGGCTAAGGGCAAGTTGTGTGTTATACATGGGTGTGAGAGGCTCTCTTTGCATAGCACAGCACATTGTCACTGCTCTGTAACTTTTACTAACTTGAGTGAATGTAGCTTTGTGTAAATATGTCCCTCAGGAATGTCTGGTGAAAGAAAAATCATGATCTGATAAAATTTTTGAAATTTTGATTGAGATACTAAATCATTGTAGAAGGATTTACTTTCCAAGTAAACTACACTTTTATTCATCCTCTGTTTTTTGGGGTGCTCTGCTGTACTTGTTTTTGTGCACATTCACCACCCCTGCCCGTGCTGATGGCTCACACACACCTGTACCTGTAGCTGCCCTGCTCAGAGCCACTTTTCTCCACGGTGATTGGTGCTGCAGGGGTTTCTAGGTGACTGGAATGTCACCTAGGTGATGTTCTAGTCACCAAGATGCTGGTGATTCTGGGGACTGAGTGACTTGGGTTGTTGATCCCCTGAACCTCCATTGCAGTCATGGTGAGCTCCAGGCAGCTCTGCATAGGTGGCTGGAGATTTTGGAGTGTAAGTAGGAAAGGTTAAAGGGGACTAATGCAACAAAAGGGTACAAGTTCAAGCTCAGGGAGTTTCTAAAAGGAGTTCTCAAAATATGCCTGTTGAGCATCCTGTTTATCACACCATTTCCTCCTTTTGGACTTTCACAGCTGGTGCAAGGCCTTGCTAGAGACTATTTGAAAAATAATTCCAGCTCCTCAGGAGTGGCTGCTTTAAATCATTAACCAAAGGTCATCGGTACTGGCAGGAGCACAGAAACAGCCACCTTGTTTCCAGCTGTGCTATACAGGTGTGAAAGCTCCTCCCCTCAGTCACCCTCCAGCCCCCTCTGTTCACTTGACAGTCCCTTTGGTGCTCCTGGTCCCCCTCTTTTCCCTGCCTTCTCTCCTTGCTGCCCACCTTGCAGTAGGTGAAGGGGTACTGCAGAATGTCTGTTCTGACTGTTCATTGCACCTCAGAAGTTCTGGCCCCCACTGCACATGTGTGTTTTGTATAGAGTAGCTGGCAAGTTGCTATAATTTCCTGTCCAACAAATTAAAATCTTGATTGCAGTGTCTGTATGCTGGAAACAGGAGTTAGTGAGAGTTGGCCAGAGCAGGAGCACTTAGGCCAGGGTAAGTTGTCAGGATGTGATTCAAACCTTTGCTCTTGAGTTAGCAGCGTTTTCCTTGTCACTTAGCACCTCTGCAGAGGGGAGATGTGACAGCCTACTGAGCTGTACAGAATAGGAGGCTGTAGCCTGGTGTCCCCAGTGTGATGGCTGGGTTGTGAGTCAGGTGTAATTTATCCTGCTCGGCTCCTCCTGTCGCTGTGAGAGACAAGGCAGTGGGACAGAGGGAATGGTTCGTGCTCTGGCTGCACACTGAACTGCAGGTGCAAGATTTCCTTCCCCTACCCCCACCTGGAGCAGGGAGTTAGCCTTTGGTATTTTACAAAAGCAAGTTAATAATTAATGCAGCTCCCCTGCAGGCAGCACAGCCCTTTCTGCCGTACCCGTGGAGCAAACTGAAAATGCGATTCTTCCTCTTTTTAGCTCAATAGCTGGAGGGTTACCTGGGGTGAAAACTGATACTAGTCAATAATGCCTGAGCCTGGGAGTTGGCCTTTAGGTTGGGCTTGTCTGAATGGTTTTGCAAATGATGCAGTTTTGCCTCTTCTTTGGGGAAGGTCAACTGAAACGATCACAAAATGACCAAGTGTAAAACCTCTTCTAAAATCCTCTTATTTTATCTGTACCGATTTGCTTTCTCAATGTGGAAATGGCATTGTGAAGTCCTGCAGCAGAGGTGCTGCACTGGGCTGGTATCAGGTTGTAGTCACTCGATAGCGATGTTGTCTCAGTCTGCTCTGGCTGATTTTACCTGCTAAACCAAAATAAATAACCTACTTCTTGCTCCTCTGCCCAGGCTGCTTTTGTTTATATGGCTTTGCTTTTCTTTTTCGTTAGGGTTTTTGTTGCCAAGATACTACAGCAAGGAAGATGAGAAGGTTCTTAAGAGCCGGACATGATCCAGTGCGAGAGAGGCTTAAACGCGACCTTTTCCAGTTCAACAAGGTATGGTGCTTTCCTCAGACTCCAAGGCATGTGTGTGCAAGGCAAATCTACCCTGAGCTGTGTAAAGGGAAAGATAAACTACTTCAGTGTGGGTGGAAAAGTTAAATTTAGGAGAGGTGGTTTGTTCTCTTTTTCAGTTCTGTCCTTTTTTTTCCCCGATGTGCCTGAGTAGTTTTTAAGCTCGGAGCATGTTCTCCATTCCGGCTTTCCTTTTTAAGAGAAAGGACATTGTCACGCTGTTAAGTGGCACTTACTGAAAGAAGAGATCTTCACAGCAGCTTTTATAGACTCTGAGTGGTCTGTAGTTTGTCCTGCTATGTGCTGTGGCTGTTTCTGTTAGAGGTGGTCTTTGTGGTTCCACTAGGAAAGTAAATATTTTTCTAAAGATGCACATAAGCTGTGATGCAGCTGAAGCCAGAGTCCTTTGTCCTTGATTATACTTTGGTTTTACGAGTATACCTCTGTTTTTAGATGTGAATTTTAAGGGCTGTGGTAGCACCTAAGCAGCACAATGGCCATTAATAATGAATTTGCTATTATCTTAGTCTGAATCTGTATCTAGGTTTTTCCCTTCCCTCTCTGAAGAAGAAATGGCAATGGCTGTGCTATCTATCCAACACTCTGAGCATTTTTCTTTTGAGCCCTGGCCAGGAACACAGTGCTTTCATCTCTGTAAATGCCTAGTATTAAATCATTGCTGGGCTAATGGCTACTTACACCTTCATTGGGGAGCAGAAATATATTTGTAGGTTTTATATTTCCGAGATTTAAATGGAATTTTGCTGAAAAGTGTAATGGATGAATGAAATCAGCCTAGGAAATTACCTCCTTGATTCATTAGAATTGTAGTGTAGATACATAGAATGGAACTGTGGATATCTGAGACAAATGATTTAATGTAATTGGTACTGACTGACACCAATTCCAGGCATACCTCCCTCCCTCTGGGGAGGCTGAGGAACTCAAGAGTGCTTCAGGTCTGTTTTCTGCCTGCTTCCATGAGGAAATGCTAGTGCAAATGCAGTAGAAAAATAAGTAAATGCAGACCTGGATTGAGTTGTTTGCATTTAGCTAAATGCAATGTTAGCTTCAGAAAAGACATCCCAGGGATGGGTAAGAATTGCTTATAAGCATATAAAATTATATATACCTTGAAAAAACTTTTGCAACTTGAGGGGTGTCCCTTCCTTGAATATGCTTTTCTCTTATGAGAATGTTTGGCTAAACTTTACCTGCCAGAGACAGACTAATTTGGATGATGCAAAACAGGGTTGAAAGAACTAGCTTTTTGCAGAGAGGGAAACTTCCAAATGTATTGCAAGCTGACATCAGGATTTGTGACTCCACTTGGTTTGCTCCTGAAGGTAAATATTGCATCTCGTTTCTGGGGACACTTTCTGATGGTTTACTTTCATTAAGAGCTTGGTAATTAAAGGCCTTGTAAAATGCATTTGCACCTTTAAGCCACAGTAACTTGTTCTTTTTTAATAAGAATCAGAAGGGAATGAACATTATACCAGAATCTTTTACACTCTACTTTTTCCTTGCATACAGATGAGGGGTTTTTTTTCCAAGTCTTGTGTATTCCATTCCAGAATTTTCAGAGATAATGGGTCATTTGAAAGCCTCTCCCCTTTGATCCAATAAACATCTATTCACAAATAAGTAGACTGAGAAGATCTGGGAAAGTCAGGCCTTAATTCTGAGCTGTTGAAGGTTGTGGCTCCAAGGAGCCAAGAATCATAGTGCTTTGTGTGCCAAGGCTGTCCTTGTCTAATGTGCTATTAAAGCAAGCACATTAGTGCTGGTAAGCAGGTTTTTAAACACTTGTTATTTGAGGTCTTTGAAAGACTTCTGGTGAACAACCTGCTTGGGAAATATTTTGTGGGACTATAAAGTTGCTGATCAGAGAAATTGCACAGTGGATTTGCACTTCTTTAGTGTGTGATGCGGGTCATGACTAAATGGAAGGTCAGTACCTTAAAAGTGCTGGGGATTCCTGCCCTCATTTTACACTGAAGTTGAATATAAATGCATTTTGCCACACAGGTTTAGTGTTAATACAATGGAATGTATTTGACTGTGCTGACCTAGTAATGGACTTCAATTTAAAAAAATCTATTTGATTGGTGGTGGTGGATTTTTGTTTGTTTGCTCTGACAGGTATAAATAGGCTGTGATCTTTTCACTGTTTCTCTCTTGCATTTCTGTTCTGGACAAGAGGTGGTCCAAATGGTTTTAAAGGACTCACCACTGAACAAGCTCTTCAAACCTGTGTTTGTTTCAAAAAACACTTTCTTAAATTCTGCCAGTCATTTAGCTTTGCATATCTGTTTCTCTGTATGAGCAAGAACTTCCCATGCTTGTGTGTACCTGTTGCAAGAATCTGTTTTTAGCTCGGTGGATAGGATGAAGGATAAGGTATGTGGACTTGGCAGTCTGCTTCTTGAAGTTTATCCTGCTTTTGGAAGTAGTATTTGGATGCCTTTGGCTCCGTCCAAGCCCCGCAGAACAAACATGTTGAGGCTGGCACTGTCAGACGAGATGATGGGTAACACACAGGTGAACCAGCCTGTCCTACAGCTGAATGTTACCAAACTGGGAACGTTCCCTTTAATTTATGGCTCCGTGTTTTTTCCCCTGTTTTCAGCCTCCCAGCCCCTCTGCTGATGGGTGTGATGGATAGTTTACCTGAAACCCGAATTAGTGTCAGTGCGAGGTGGGTCGACACATACGGGCTTCATTGTTCCTTCGAAAGGCGAAATAACAAAGGGACGGGGTTTGTGTTGCCTGTGGTCGGGTTCAGCTCTGCTTTGTCATGAAACGATCCGAGAGGAGAAGCAGGGAGGAAGGAGGGAGGAGGACAGCGCTGAATTTCACCGGCACAGCTTCAGTGCGGGCCGGGAACGACTGTTCCGTTCGGCCGCGTTTTTCCCGCAGCAAGTGCGGCTGACACGGGGCATCGCTGTGAGTTAGAGCTGACAAAGCTGCGGTCTGGGGGAAGAGAAAAGGAAAGCTCCTACCTTTCCCGAAGGAAACAAAGGCCCTTTTGAGAAGGAGGGCACACTGTGGGCACTCCGGTGTCTTGTTTCAGCGCCGCTGCTGAAAGGCTGCATTGTCACCCCTGGTGCCTCTGCCCCCTCCTGCCCTGCGGGCTCACCTGCCGAGCAGGTGAAAGGATCGGCTCATGAAAGAGAGGGGAGCAAAGGAGGCCACCGAGGTCTCACTTGGTGCCATTTAACAGCTGGGTGCAAATAAGTACAAGGAAAAGATCTGGGTAATCAGGGCAGCGAATGTGAATGCCTGGCCCTGGCGGTGTCGAAAGCCACCCTGATGTCTTTATTGCCCAGCTGTGGAAACAAATGAAGGACACAGGAAGATCTTAACTCCCTCCTTACATCTTCTGAGCATCGTGGCTGAAGATTCGAAGCTATCAGAAGCCATTTACTGTACTCCTTTAGCAGCTGTGCAGCACAGTGTGGTTGTTACTGATACTTCTCTCTTGCAAATTTGTCTGTGGAATGGGGGGTACTTAAAATTTTTGGTCGAATGAAAACCCGGAGAAAAAATTACCCTATTATTACTGAATGATACACACTTGGTTATGCAGTTCATAGGTCTCATACTTGAAAATTAAAGCTTTATTGACTTCTCTAATGTGTTTACAAATTAACACATCAAAACCAAGATATAATTAGGCCAGTATTAAGACCAGTGTTGACAGCTCCCTGACAGGCAGTACAGTATTGTATAAGTCATGGTTTTCTGAGGCTAAAGCTTTATCTTCTGGGCTGGATTAAATCTCAGAGTAATCACCGTTTCTAATTGATGTGTCATTAAAAATTGCACCCAGTTGTACTGATAACATGACAATGCAGTGACTGTGAACAAGTTGAAACTAAAACAGTGGAGTTAACACTGGTGTCTCCCTAACAAGTTCCTCACTTTGTTTTGGGTGAGAGTGGAGTGGTGTTTATTGCCTGTGCTACACCTGATTCATTTAAATGTCTGATTTGTTGTTAAGATAACGTGTTACCTTGAATCTTCTTCCCAGAATTGTACACCATAGTTTCATACTCCCACAACTTTGATTAGGAAGCTTTTCTGTGTTGTTTCAGTAGCTGTCATGGTACAGAGAAATTCCTCTTTGCCTGTGCTGGATTAGGAAACAGCTCTGTTTCAATTCTGAGTCTACAGATAAATTCCTAATTTCATACAGTCTCCTCTATGAAGTCTTATATGTGTAGCTATGCAAAGATTGGTTAACAGCAACCTCAAGGCTGACATTAAAAAGATGGATTTCTCAAATTTTGCCTTTAATAATACAAACCTAATACTTAAATTAACTTAATCTTCAGTCTTACTTATTTATATTCTAAGAAGGTATCATAAAAGGAAATAAACTCAGTGGCCTTGGAACTCATAGTACTAATCTTAGCTTACTACCTATAAAAGGTAAAAAATTAGTGACTGCTCTTTTGTACTGTCTAATGAGTTGGCAAGCATAATTGGGAAATGCTCCAATATTTCCAATTTTGTGTCTTCTAAAGTAGCTTATCTTGCCCTAGGAAGGTTTCAGACTTGAGTAACTGATATTCGGAGGAAGAAAGTCTTTTCTTGCAGCTTGTGAATTGTGATCAGATGGCTAAAACTGGAGCAAACTGGCAGACTGTGGAGTCAGATGTATCCTCCTATGCTGTCTTTGAGCAGGAACAGTAAAAGGGCATTAAAGTACTTTGCAGCAGCTGGGAGCACCTCAGGCTAATGGCCTGACCACAGAAATGAAACCAGCTTCATTTGCTTCTCCTGTAGGGGATTAAGGTGGAAAATCACTATGCAGGAAATAAAGTCCAGGTGTTACTTTTAGGCTGAATAAAGCATAAAACTAAGTGATGTGGTAGCTTTGCTTCAAAGGCTTGATGGAAATGAGGATGGGAGTGAGATGCAAGTGTAGATGGAGGATTCTCTGCTTGTTAGAGCCTTGTAATCATGAGAGTAATGAATTCCTATTCTGTAGCTGACCATCTTGCCTTAGAAGAATGTATTTTCCAGAAGCTGGGCCTGTAAGGATTGCAGTGTTTAACAGGAAGTCTTTGGGCACACCAACCCCTCTTTACGTGGCTGTATGTTGAACACTCATGTGTACTTGTTTTGCCTAAACCATGCTAAAGCTGTACTTTAGAAACCTGACTGAGCTATCTTCCAAGCAGAAAAATATGGCAGACTATTATTCCCTAGTCTGTAAATCAATCAACTATGCTCTGTTTGGTGTGTAAAACATGCTCCAAATCTTCTTGGTGCAGTGTAAATTTATTTAAAATCTTGGTGCAGTGGCAGATTTAGGGAAGCCACCAAGGCCAAGCAACATACTGCTCCTTGTGATAGTGACATCTTTTTAGTCCCAGATGGCTTTGAATTAGTCTGAGTTGGCCTATGAGGCTCCTGCTCTCATTAAATTCCAGTGTTCCTTGTGTTCCCTCTGGAAAATGGATATGGGTTCCAATAGTTTTCCTGACAGGCCATAGGAAATCTGTTTAGTTTCCTTGATGAGCACTGAAGTTCACTCGTAGCTCATCATCACTTTGCACCATTTCTTGATGTCAGTCACCAAGAGGAGGTCAGGAAGGCTGACCTGTGTGGAATTTGGCAGATAAAACTGATCTGACAGTCCACTGTATTTGTGTCAGACTCTGAAATTGTGCTGAGCAGTTGGTTTACAGAAGTGAAGTTGATGTGGAGTGATGGAGTGTGTTGTATTGACTGACTAAGCTGTGCTTATGCAGAGTTATTTATAATCTTAACATCAAGAGCTGCTTGGGCTACTGTTTTCAGGATATTTCTCTTTCATTCTGTTACATTTCTGCTTATCCTGGCTGTGGAGCCAGGGGTTCTTGGAATACACTCTTCCTTAGGCTGTTCAGCAAATCTACCCTGTTTGAACACTTCAAGAGAAAAAGCTGCTGTATTTCAGACTGCCATGCCATATTTACCCTCTGCTTTTTATCCTGTACAACAATGCCCATGAAACCTGCTGTTGATCCTGATTTTTCCTTCTCTCTACCAGACTGTGGAACATGGATTTCCCCACCAACCCAGTGCTCTGGGCTATAGCCCCTTTCTCCACCTCATGGCCATTGGGACACGGTCAGGAGCCATCAAACTGTATCTTTTGAACAACTTGGGATGGATTTCTCTAACCTTATCAGAATGTGCAACTTTGAAGGCACTTAAAAAGTTAGACTGAGGATAAACTTGCAAACAAGAGTTGCTGGAACATTGGAACAGTTCTCCAGGGTTTGAAGTGATTTTGGTCTGGTCATGGTGGGATTATCTTTGCTAGAGCTGAGCTACAGCTCAACCAGAAGCTGAGCTGGTGCAGATATTAAACAAGACTCTGCTCTTGCTATGCAGAAGGTCAGACTAGATCTGGCCTAAGTTTAGCAATCCTTCGTGTTGTAAATTCCAGGGTTGTTTAAATATTTGGGGCAGGGTTCCTTTTTTTTTTCCTGAAGCAATTCTATTTCAAAGGTTAAAGCTGAAGTCAGAAATGCTTTCAGCTTCCTGAGTTTTTGACCATCCAGGAATTAAAGACCTAAACATTGAAGGTGGAAATGTTTTTTTAGCTACTGATGTCTGATACACTGATTTTTGTGTATATGTGAGGCACTGAGGTGTTTCCCATGGCACAGTACCAGCCAGGCAAGTTGTAAAACAGGCATATCACCCAGCCCAGAAAGGAAAAGTTGGTGCTCTCCCTGGCAGCTTAATCATTCATTCCTGGTGTTGTTTGTGCTCCACATGCAGGCAGTAGCCATCTGTCTCTTGGTTACAAATTAGTTAAGCAGGATTGGAGTGTCTGGGAAACCACGAAACATCCCTGAGAAAAAAAACAGGGTTCAGGCACCTCTTCTGCATATGCTTGAAGGTAGAAGTAAACTTCCATGTTCTCCATAACCTGCCACAAGCATGTAAAATCAAAGTAGATTTGCATTGAGTCTTTGCAGTCCAGATAACCAGCAGTAAAACATGGTTTCAAACTAATCTCTTTTCCTCTTGCTTGCTAGCAAGCTTCTTGTCAATTAATTGTAGCTGTGGGTCGCCTTAAATACTGTAGATCCTCAACAAACTCATCAGATATGGTGCTCCTGGGGTGGAGTTCATGGGTTTACATGAAGAAAACAACACTGTAATGCAGATCCACTTTATACCTGATCAGGTAAGTGTATTTTCAGTACCTCTGTGACTTATGTAGATCTCTCTTTAACAGGTGTTGATTTAATTCTAGGAAACTGGGCTCCTATTACCAAGTATATTCAAATGCTGCTTGGTTGGGAAATGTTTATCCCAGTGTATTTTGTGCTTTCAGCAGAGCTTGTTGCTGTGGAGATGCTTGGTAAAACTAAAAGAGAAGCTTGAAACTAAAGAGTAGCTTTATTGTTCATAACTCTTACTCATTTATTTCCAGCAACACACTGGGAATGGTAATAAGTCCAGGATAGTTCAGGCAATCTGGTGCAGAAGCAAGAACTTCCTTTTCGTTTTTTTTTCCCTTTGCAGCCCATTTTTTCAGTAGGGCTGGGTGATCTTTCCTCTGCATGACAGATAGAACAGGAGCTGCTGCTGAGCTGATTTAATTATTTTCAGGAGTTCAAAACAGCATTGCTAACCTTGCCTGCTGTTCAGTTTGTTGCCTTTGTGTTTGGGGGTATTGAATCTTGCTCCTGGGGGTTGCTGAACAGTTACTGCCACGAACTAAAAATAAAAAAGCAGAATTTTCCAAATGTCTGGTGACTGTCCAACCACTTTCCCTTGACTGTCAGACTGGTGTCTTAGCCACAGACTTTGTTGCCTGATGCCCTCAGTATAGCACAAGTGGCCTCTTTGAGAGGGATTTAGTTCTTGAGGCAGTTTTGGGTGTCTGTTTGCTTAACTAATGGTATAAACTGAAACTCCCATGGGGAGTGTTGCACCAGGTGTGGCTGCAGCAGGTAAAATGCTTCAATTTGAACATCCAGCCAGCAGGGCTGGGCTCGTAAAAGGGTTCTGACACAACCCTCCAGAATGAGGTTGGACACGAAGAATGTGAGGAGTGTGGTGCAGCAGACTCTGTATCAGCCCCACCCAAAGCTGGGGTGTGTTCAGCAAACCTGTGCTGAGCCAGGAGGAGGTGAGAGAGAACCTGCAGCTGCATTGCTGGGCTTTACAGCACAGGCTGATCTTCTCCAGGAGCCTAAATCCTTGTCATCCCCCTCAGTGATAGCAGGGGTTTTAGCCTTTAGGCTACTTCTTGTCTCCCTCCACCCCCCAAATCCCATTGCTGCAGTGTATATCCACTGCTATAAAGAACTGAGCCAGCTCCCCAGTCCTGTTTCAGCAGAGAATTATGAACTGCAGCAACTTCACTGCTAAATTTACTGCATAATATTTAATATTGTGATTCCGAAAAAGAAAAAAAAAAGGCATATTGTGTGGTTTTGTAGTGCCAGCTGGTGACATTGCTGGATGATAACAGTTTGCACCTCTGGAGCCTGAAGCAGAACGGAGGAGCATCTGAGCTGCGGGAGGAGCATCGCTTCACCCTGAAAGGGCCACCTGGGTAAGTCACAGCAGGGATTTGGAGCTACTTCGGGGATAAGCAAGTAAGAAAATTCTGCTATTGTTTGAGCTAGACCTTGTCCTGCTCTTACAGCCTCTCCCTCCTCTAAATCCACTGAAAAAGCATCCATGGAAACCAAACTAAGGCCTGGGAGACCAGCTTTTAAGTGTGTTGAATCAGTGTAAAGGGTGTTATCTTTTAAAATATTGTGCATCCGCTTCTGTGAGTGCAGGAGCTGTTAAGATTAGGTAAATCTAAGCATCCCTTAAGCCAGGGTTGTGGTTTTATTTTCACCTGATCTTGCTGGTTTTAGCTGAGCTGGTTTTAGCTACTTTAGGAACACATCAGAGAGGATTCTGTGAAAAGGTGTCTGGTTCTTTGTCCATGCTCTTGTCAAAAGTCTTTTGACGTAATTTATCTTCAAGCTAGTGTTTTCCTCCTTCAGAAAACCCATGCTTGGCTCTAAATCTCTGCCCGTAAAACAAATGACACTTGTAAATATCCCTGTTGTCTGTTCTTTCCAATTTAGTAACATTTGCATCCCCAGGTCTCCACCAAGTGCCACACAGATAACAGCTGTCCTTCCCCATTCCTCACGGGAACTCCTGTATCTTGGCACGGAGAGTGGCAGCATCTTTGTGGTGGAGCTTCCCTCGTTCCGGGTGCTGGAGGACAGGACCATCACCTCCGAGTCTGTGCTGCAGCGGTGAGTAAGCAAACAGTGCTGAGCAGAGGTGGAATCCCATTAGCAGACACATCCTTTGTTAAAATGTCACCCTGGATTATGTGCTGGGGCCTCACTGTTGTGTTAAGCATTGTCCAAATCTGCATGACTCCTGTGAAAGTAACTTTGGGTCCTGCTGTGTTAAGTAACAGTTTCTGTCCTGGTCAACCCAACCCGGTGTTGTCACCGTGGAGGTTCAGCATGTTGGCAGAGTGATACAGGAGACACTTGGGGTAAATCTGCAAACCTTGTGCTGTGTCTCTTATGTTTACTTTTGCAAAACAGTGTTTTTTTAGATGTAATTTTTTTTTTTTCAACCATTGGCAGAAGTTCTGATGCTTTTTCCAAATGAGTATTTTATCACCCTTAAGATTCAAGTGCTGCTGAAAAACATCCTCCTTTGTGTCTCTGTTTCCTACCGACATTTCCATTTTTCCTTTATTTTGCAAGAGAATAGAGTGCATGATTCAGACTGTCTTTTACACTCCTGGGATCCAGACCTGGAATTCATTGTAAACCTTGGCCTTTCCCTGAAGAAAATAGGACTGGGTGCCTGTCCATGTGGCAGGCCTGGTGTGATGTCTTACATTAGATTTTTATGCTGCTTGAAGGATTTGTAGAAAGATTGTACTTACCTGTTTGAAATTTTCGTTGCTTAATTTCTTATTCTTACACCTTTTATTAGTCATTTTGGGTTGTACCTGGAATTAGCTTTTCTTGGTTTTCCCTTCTGCAGGGTATCAGAAGATAACTGTAACAGGAGATCGTGTGAGTTGGTGGAAGCCCTTCGGGAACATCCTAAGAACCCTGACCAGATCCTGATTGGATACAGCAGGGGTTTGATTGTCCTCTGGGACCTGCAGAATAACAAAGCAACACACCATTTCCTAGGCAGCCAGGTATTAATTCAATCCAGTCAGTCCAGCAGGGGAGGAAGGGCTCTCGCCTTTCAGGGCACTGAAGACAAAGTAGGTGCAGGGAGAGCCTCACAAAGCTGATTATTTTAGAAAGAATGTGCTGGGTTTGGGGAGTTAACAGCTCTCTGGAGGGCAATCATTGTATGTCTTTCTTTTCAGCAACTAGAGAACCTCTACTGGCAGAGGGATGGCAGTAAATTCATTAGTTGTCACTACGATGGAAGTTACACCCAGTGGCCAGTATCCAGTGACAACAGGCAGCCAGAGCCTCTGGAAAACACTGTGCCTTATGGTCAGTAAGTGAGGTTTGATTGTAGTGTTTTTGGCTAAACTCAAACCAATTTTCAGCTCGTGTAGGAAATTCAAATCACATTCTCCCTAGAGTTTAATGGCAAAGTGCAGAGCTGCCTTTTGAGTGGGTTGAGCCTGGACTAAGGGATTTCAGTCCATTTCTTTTCTTGGATTTGAAACTCATTTACATTGTTGAGGTTTGTCGAGAACATGGAGAGCAACTTTGTGCCCCTTATGAAGAAGGGTGTTGGTGATTCAGCTCCTTGTTTTAGTTGGTGTCCTGTTCAGCAGGAGTTGCTTGGACTTTCTGTAATTAATAGTGAGCTGAGCATACACTTGTTGACCTGAGCAGTGATGAAATGAAGCCTCTGGTTTGCTGAAACCCAGCAAGTGGGGATGACCTCATTTTTCCAAGCACAGAGCAGCTTCTAAAGCTCTATCACCTTTACATTAGTTTCAGGAATAGCTGTGCTTTTAACAATCCTTTCTAGTTAATCAGCTTCTCCAACAACACTTCCACTCCCTGTTAGCCATCAGCAACATGGTTCAGAACTTCCCCTGAGTCTAAGCTGTGTTTTGCTGTGGTCAGTGTGTCCCAAAAGACTTGTCTGATGTGGCTGGATCTGGGGAGGTGGGTGAGGTGACCTGGGTGAAGCAGAATAAGCAACTTCGTATGTACAGATGCTCTTCTTGAATGACAGAAGGTAACTCTGTTCTCTCAGGTCCTTTTCCTTGCAAGGCCATCTCCAAGATCTACTGGCAGACAACAAAAAATGGGTAAGTTTGTGGTTTGTCCCTCCACTTTCACCTGTTTAAAGGCTTTTAATGGGTTCAGTGTGCAGTGCCATAGGAGCCCTTGAGAGCAACATTATAAAAACTTTTTGTCAAAGTTTGACTCGCCTCATGCCTTTGAAATTTTGCTTACTCCTCACTTCAGCACACACCACTCTGATTTTCTCTTTTCCCCTAAGGCTTCCTTACATTATATTCCAAGGAGGGATGCCCCGGGCCAGCTATGGTGACCGGCACAGCATCTCTGTTATCCATGGCAGTCAGCAAACAGCCTTTGACTTCACATCTCGGGTGATAGACTTCTTTATAATCTTCAGTTCGGAGCCTACTGCAGGTATGTGATGAAAGGGCATTACTGAGGAATTAGGGTGGCTGTGTAGGCATGTGGAAATCTGCCTGGTATAAATAGCATATGAAATGTGATAAAGGAGGTCAGTTGTTTGGGGAGTTTCTGAGGCTTAACAGAGAATTACAGAATCATTTAGGTTGGAAAAGACCCTTAAGATTGAGTCCAGCTGTAAAAGATTTGCCGTTTGAAAGTGAAGTGTAAAATACTGATATAAAGAATGGGTTGTTTACAGATGCCATACATTCCTCAAAAAAAAAATTAAGCTAATCTATTAATGAGAGAAGGTTTCTAAAGCTTATGTCTGTTTAAGCTGGACTCTGGACATAACCAGGTCATGAAATGAGGATCTGAACATTGCTGTTTCAAAAAAAAACACTTCAAAGGAGGCTAATAATTAAAACCAGAATTTACTCCCACTGAGACACTGTTTCTTTTAATTACTACCTGGATTTATGGCTGAAGCTCTGGGTAATAAATCAGCAAAGGGTGACATTGTACCAAGGGTCATTATATAGAAAACTTAATTTCTTTACTGCTGGTGAACGTGAATGTAAGCAGTTTGAAAACAGAATAGCTCTCATTCCTTGGATTGTGTGGAGCTTGTCAGATTCTTGCTTCTGTTGAAGCTTTTGGATTCTCTTCTGCCTCCTTCCCTGGACCTTAACAGACCCTTCCAAGTCACTGTAAAACCAGTAGAGAAATAGAGGGTAACTGAGAAGTGCCTGTATATGCCTGTGATAGATTTTCCCTACACAACACTGCCTTTTATAAGCATCTTCCAAATGTGCAGAACCTACAGGTCAAAGCCTTTAAGACCTCAGTGCCATTAAACTTGAAGTACTGCTTAGTACCTCAAGTTTAATACCTTTTAGTGTTGAAGAATGAGACCATTTTACTTTCTATAAAATTGTTAGAGCTGAGATTCTAGATGGTGGGAGAAAAGTCTTAAAGATGAAATCCGAGTTTTTTAGGTAAGAGTTTGACTGCTTAAAGTTCAGTTTCTGGATATGATTAGAAATCCTTTAGGATGAAGTAACTAACAGGCTTTATACTTCCCAAGAACTGAATTATCTATTTAACACAACTTCTAGTGGGTTCAGAAAGGAAACTGCTGCAGGAAGCTGAAGCTTTTTGCACTTCGATGAGGAAGTTTTTTACAATAAAATGAGGTTTCTGTGGTTGACAAGCTTCCTTGTGGCTGATTACCTAAGCTTAGTGGATCTACATGGCTTGCCTTGTTTGCCCCTAAGCAATCTTCCCTGCAATGGCAATACCAAGGTATTAATTATATACCAAAGCCACTTATTTTAATAAGCACAGAGCTAATGCATCGCAGCATGGTCGTAGCTGGTGGCTTTCCACTACCCTGAATATGCTGTGGAAACAATTTTTAAAAGGCTGGCCCTTCCTGTTTTCTTTCTTTTTTTTAATGAGGTAGATGAGTGTATGGCAATCATGACAAATTGTAGTGTGCTTGCTACTTCAGCACCTTAAAATAGATTCATTCTTGCCATAAGCATTGTGTCTTCACAGGGAAAGAATTATTGTTAAAATAGTACTTCTGGTTACCATTGACAGCAGCAGAGTTCAGGGCTGATCCTGCTTAGTGTAGTACAGGTTTAATATTATTTGTTCTGTTCAGAAGTCTTGTGGGCAACTGCAAATGGTGGCACACAGGGAAGCAAAGTAAAACTGAATAGAAAACATGTTTTTCCATTAAGAAACGGAACTAATTAGTGATGTGTTATGGCTGGGGCTACTCAGAGGTGAAACTTGGGGTGTTTCACTAGAGTGATGCCAAGTACTAATTACTTGAATTTAATTTTGCTGAGTGAACAGCGTTGGTATGTGCCTTCTTGCAAGAATATTCCAGGTAATCAAACAAGTAAAGGAGGGAAATAAAAGTACAGTTCAGGAGGGAAGGTCAGGGAAAAGCTAGGTTAGGTAGTTTGTTAATGGCTCTCTTTATCATCCCCCTAATGTGACTCATTACATCTTTACATTCACTCAGGTTTCTGTAGCTGTGTTGTTACTGGTGTGAACTGATCTGTGGTTTTGGTTTTCCCCAGGAGTTGCTGCTGTGGTTGTCTTGTGAACCTTATTGCAGTAATGTCCTTGTAGGCTAAATTTTTTTTCACTCAAGATTTTTCATCTTAATTAGAATTAAAATTCTTGTTTGTGTCAGATGTCATCAGCCAAGTTCCATTAACATATTTCTTTTGTAATCATGCCTAATATAAATAAGAATTATTAGATGATGTACACACTCTTTGAAAAGAAAGTCCTGAGAAAGTGTCACACATATGAGAAGTAGGGAAAATGAAAAGTAAGAGAACTGAATTGTAAATACTTGTCAGTTCAGGCAGGGAAGCATTCTGCAGAACCCAAGGCATTAGCATGTTTAAGCAGCTTAGCCTGGATGGACTGTGGTCCCAACACAGCACTAAATGGGTCACTGCTGGGGTGTATTCATGTCTTTCCACCCAATGCTGTTGATTAGCTGTAGGTAAAGTCTTTGGAATTCTGGCTGTTACAATAATAAGTATGAACTTGTGTTGCTTAACCCATGTGTGTTTTTAAGAAATATTTTATTCTGCAGTGGAATCTATCAAAAGTCTCTCTCAGAGTCCTGGGAGTGATGTAAAAAAACTTGAATTTGCAGTAAATCTGTTAGTATCTTGAAATCCATTAATACCAGTGCCTCGATAGGCCCAGTTAACACAGAAGCATTTAAGGTTTTTCCAACAGAAATGTTTATGTGGAGCTCTGTGATAACAGTTTTCAAAGAAGCCCTACAGGAAGCTTGTTTGTGTTAACCTTGGATGTTCAGCTTTGTGAGCCTCAATAAATCCTGTTTTTTGCAGAGTTTGATGACCCTTCTGCTATGGTGGTGCTGGCAGAAGAAGAGCTGGTGGTTATAGACTTGAAAACTGCAGGCTGGCCAGCAGTCCATCCTCCATACCTGGCTTCTCTCCACTGCTCAGCCATCACCTGCTCACACCACGTCTCCAACATCCCACTGAAGCTGTGGGAGAGGATCATCAGTGCTGGGAGCAAGCAGAACATTCACTACTCCAGTATGGTATGGCAGCTTTAATGTGTTCCCAGGGGAGTTCCCATGTGTTTCAGGACCAGCATGACTGCCCAGAGTGTGGGTGGTCTGTGCTGCTGGCTGGCTGTGGAGGAATGAGTCCCACCAGACACTGTCCTGCCTCTTTAATAGGGTTGGGAGAGGCTTTTTCCCAGAGCACCACCAATGCAGTGACTTACTCTGGGGAATAAAAATGTGACATTTTTTTATGCTTTGACAAGCCACAGGAAAAGTCTGAGTGTTCCCAGCTGCCAGTGGTAACAAAGTTCTCGTGTAAAAGGATGAAGCTTTCAGCACAGCTTCTTGAGGAGATGTGTAGAATGTCTTCTAAAAAGCATAGTTGGTGTCAGAACGGGGACATGTAATCCAAACAAAAGCTAACAGCATGGACTGTTTCCCTACCACTTGCACTGAAGTTCATGTTCTCCTGCTGACTTCATATTCTCTTCACACTGTCACTGCCTAGAGAGTCACAGTGTTCTCTTACTGTGTTTGTAGCCGTGGCCAATTGATGGTGGCACCAACATAGCTCCAGATCCTCCCCAGAGGGACCTGCTGCTAACAGGGTATGTACTGCACTGATAACAATCTGGGAGCCCCTTCCAGTTTCAGTTCCTCCTTTTGAACTAACTGAGAGTTTCCCAGAGATTAAAGTCTGCTTATCTTGTAGGGAAAAGGCTACAGCTTTACAGTTCAGCTTCCCAAAATTGTGCTGCTGCCTTTGTAAAGCCAGATGATTCTGCTGCTTCTGAGCAAACAGGTCATGATGTCCACAGATAGCCCAGAAATTTGGCTGATTTGGAGTTTTGATGTGTTATCCGTTCTCCTCTCAAACAGCACAGGAGTGCAGGCAGTAATCCAGCCTGGTTCAAAGGGAGCAGTGTAAAAATGGAGCTTAATCTTACAGGTTTTGAAGCATTTTCCTCCCTCAAAGTAGAGGTTTGCTTGGCCTCCTCTCTGCTTTGGTCAGCATGAACAGATCTAGCTAAGAGCTGGAAGTAGCTAGCAAGGGATTGTGTCTCTGCATAAAAATATATCATTTTCTTTTCAAAGCACTTTTGAGAATTTCAGTGGAGTGTTCCTCAGACTTCCTTCTTGATGGAGCATGTTGTTAGAAGCTCCTACCCTTGTGCTTGAAGACTGTCACAAATTTTCACCTGGAGAACTGAGATTAAAGCTTGTTTTTTAATTTTATTTTCCCCCTCCCTTCCAGTAGTAGTATTTTTGTCAGGATGAGTTGTTTGTTCTATAGGCCAAGCTTTTTTCCTTTTCAGTGGTTTTTTTGGCATAATTTTAATTTGTACAATAGTGTCAGATCACCAAGAACAAACTGGATTAAAAAAACCCCGACAACCTAAAACAAAACCAAACCCTGCCAAAAAAAAAACCCAAACGACCAAAAAACAACCACAAAACACACCAAGAAGCCAAAAATCTTCCTTTGTGGTTTGGGTTTTTTTTGGTTCTGTGTTTTTCCTCCCTCTGTTTTACCATCCCTGTGCTGTTCTCCTGTGTGATGTGTGTTTCTGTGACCCTCCACAGGCACGAGGATGGCACAGTGAGGTTTTGGGATGCATCTGGTGTCTGCTTACACCTCCTTTACAAGCTGAGCACAGTGAGAGTGTTTCTCACAGATGCTGATCCCAATGACAACATGAACACCCTGGGTGAGGATGAATGGCCTCCACTGCGCAAGGTGAGAGAGCTGTTCCTTCTGGAAGCTTTCTGAAAACCTGAGGGGTTCTGATTCTTGTCCGAGTTAAAGACCAGCCACTCTCTGTTCTCTTACACAGGTTGGCACCTTTGATCCATACAGTGATGATCCAAGACTTGGGATCCAGAAGATCTACCTGTGTAAATACAGTGGATACTTGGCTGTAGCTGGTACAGCAGGACAGGTATTGGAATACAAACATAAACCTTGCAAGTTGTCACAGTGCAACTTGGAGAGATGTTAAAATTTGAAATGTTCATTTCTCTAGTGGAAAATTGATCTTTTTCCTGGGAATGTTTCCTTGTACTCTGCTGGTGAGACCCCACCTGGAGCACTGCATCCAGCTCTGAGGCTCCCAGCATGGGAAGGACATTGACCCTTCAGAGGAAGGCCACCAAGTTGTTCAGAGGGATGAAACAAATGAAGAAAAGCTGGGAGAATTGGGATTGTTCAACCTGGAAAAGAGGTTGAGCCCAATGCAGGATGACCCAATTGCAGCTTCCAGTACCTGAAAGGAGTCAACAAGAAAGATGGAGAAGGACATTTTACAAGAGCAGTAGTGACAGGACAAGGGGGAATAGTTTCAATGGAAAGAGAATAGGATTTAGGTTGGATAGTATATAGGAAGAAGTTCTTTACTGCAAAGTACTAGAACAGGTTGCCTGGAGAAGTTGTGGCTGCCCCATCCCTGAGAGTGTTCAAGGCCAGGTTGGATGGAGCTCTGAGCAACCTTTTCTAGTAGGCGGTGTCGCTGTCCTTGGAAGGGGGATTGGAACGAGATGATCTTTAAGGTCCCTTCCAACCCAAACCATTCTGTGATTCTCTGCTTTCTCTAATTAGTATTTTAGACATTATCTAGTGTTATTTATCTGCCCTGAGAGATGCTGTAGTTTTGCAGCTGCAGGGAAGACCTGCAGCTTGGAGGACTTGCCTGCATAGCAAAAGCTGTAGCCCGGTTTGTCCTCTTGCTTTCAGGTACTGGTGATGGAGCTGAATGATGAAGATGCAGAACATGTGGTGGACCATGCTGAAGCAGATCTGCTGCAGGACCAAGAGGGCTATCGATGGAAAGGCCACGAGAAACTAAAAACTCGAGATGGACCTGTTCGATTTGAAGCTGGTTTTCAGCCATTTGTCCTTGTCCAGTGTCAGCCACCTGCTGTGGTCACCTCGCTGGCCCTGCACTCCGAGTGGAAGCTTGTGGCCTTTGGTACCAGTCATGGCTTTGGGCTTTTTGACCACCAGCAGAAGCGACTGGTCTTTGTCAAGTAAGTGTCATCTCCAAGAAGTCTGTAGTAATCCTTTGTTAATGATGCCCTGGAATTACTAACAAAGCAAGTTGTGGTGAGCAATTTCTCAAGAGCAGTCACTATAGCAAGAAGCCTTGTAGGATTCCATCCTTGAACATCTTCAAGAAAAAGTGTGTGCTGATATTCGTGTGTGTCCTGTTGTTGGAGTGAGTGCCACACAGCAGAAAGTGACCACGTTCCTACTGTCTCCCTCTTCCAGGTGTACCCTGCATCCCAGTGACCAGTTGGCCTTAGAAGGCCCCCTGTCTCGGGTGAAATCCTTGAAGAAGTCCCTCCGTCAGTCGTTCAGACGGATCAGAAGAAGCCGTGTGTCCAGCAGGAAGCGGCGAGGAGGGAGTGGAAATGCCTCAGAGGTGAGGGGTTCACCTTTTTGGGGTCCTGTCTTTGCAGCTCGGAGCATACAGAGTCCTGATGAGACTGCTTAGAGCAGGAGGTGGTCTGCAGCCCTGCTATCAAATCAGTAGCTGTTGTTAGAGGGGAAAATAAATGACAGTTTGTGATGCTGCTCTGTTAGATATTTTATCTAACAGTCACGTTTTTAGAGAAGCTCAGTTCAGAAGATGAGTTTGCTGATATGACTGTGCTGACCCTTTCTGTTGCTGCCACTCTCTCTCTCCCTGCTGTGTCTGTCCCTGGATGACAATATGTCTCCTCATCTCTGAAGGTGCAAGAAGCAAATGCCAAATTTGACCAGGACACACTGCAGGAAATGGAACTGGCTCCAGTCCAGAGGAAGATTGAAGCCCGGTCAGCAGAAGACTCTTTCACTGGCTTTGTGCGAACCTTGTATTTTGCTGATACCTTCTTGAGGGACAGTGAGTACAAAAAGCATCTCTCTCTTCTTCTAAATGGGTTTTTACTTCTTCTGCCAAGGAATGTATTAGGATTTACTGCCAGGAAAACTCGGCACCTCCTGTGTCCTACTTTGTGCTATGCTGAGAAACCAATATAGAAAAAGAGCATATGTTGTCATGCAGAATTGTTATTCTGGCTGATGGCTAATGCAAAGCAAGTGGTAGTTCATCTTTGGATGAAGGCTTTATGTATGGTTTTCATATGTGCTGCAGTGTATCTGACATTTTAGTGTCAGCTTTTCCTTCTCTCATTACTCTAAATTTCACCCCTGTCCCCAGCAGAACCTTTGAATTTTGGTGGTGATGGTGGCTGGTTTTGCATCAAAGCCCAAACTGATGTCATCCACAAGTTTACTCTGCTCATTTGTGATATAAATATGTGAAAAATGGATGCAGCAATTGTGGTAGCTCATGGAAGCAGCACTCTCTTCCCCTTGCTCGTGTGCCATGTGCTTTTTCAGGGCTGCTAGTGGACATGTATTGGGAAAAGAAGTGCTAAGAACCTGTAGTTTCCCTGGCAAGTCTGTCCTCGTATAAAGACATGTAGGATGCAAACAGAGGGAGGATGTGTATAGCAAGGGGAAAGGAGTTATCTGAGGGTGTCACAGATGGTCTCATGGGCCTTTTTATTGCTCCAGGCTCCCGCCACTGCCCGTCCTTGTGGGCTGGCACCAATGGAGGGACAGTCTATGCCTTCTGTTTACGTGTTCCTCCAGCAGAGAGGAGGATGGATGAGCCTGTCAGGGCAGAGCAGGGTAAGTGTGCCTTGGGAAAGCAGGGTTCTAATGGATCTGAGCCATCACTCACACGAGTTATGTACAGAAAAGCAGGATCACTCAATTACTGCTCTTTATCAGTGAGAGTGGAGCCAAGTGTGGCAGTGTCTGAGCTAAGCAATGCTCACTCTAGCAACTGAACTGGAGAGGGAGTGAGCTCCAGCACTGCTTGACATTCCTCGGCCTCATTTCCTACTCACTTCAGAAGTCTAAATTTGCGTCAGCTGTCACTGAAATTTACCATCAAGCCTCAGTGCACATGTCCCTTATGCTGACAGCTGGACCTGTTGTCTTTATATAACAATAGTCACTGTTTAACACAAACCAGTCCAGTCCGAATGCCCATTAAGTACTAAATCTTTTTAGGCAGCATTTCTATAATTGCAGTATATAGGTCTCCAGCCCCGAGTGAGTTTCTAACAGTGTCTCTGACTAGACTCCTGCTTTTTTTTCCTGTTTGTTTTTCCTCCTTATCTTGCCTGTCTAGCCAAAGAAATTCAGCTGATGCACAGGGCTCCTGTTGTTGGGATACTTGTCTTGGATGGACGCAGCACTCCCCTCCCAGAACCTCTAGAAGTAGCACATGACCTTTCCAAGAGTCCTGATATGCAAGGCAGCCACCAGCTGTTGGTGGTGTCTGAAGAGCAATTTAAGGTAAGTATCACCTATTGAGGTGAGGAGGTGCATATGGACTGTGAATGAAATCTGCTAAAGCTCTGAGCACTGCTCAGTGGAGAGAACTCTTGGCAGTGCTTATTCTTGTGTCCTCAATAACAGCCCTGGGACAGCACTTCTGTTTGGTGCAGTCCATAAATCAGATGTGTGCTGAAAAACTGGGTATTCAGCAGAGTGATGAACATGCTGAACATAGAAATTTTATGCCTCTATTACATTATACTCTTTGGACAAGGCTGCTTCTGCTTTCAGGAAAGAGCTTTTGCTGTGGTTTGTGCAGAAGCACAAAGTAGAATTAGTAGGTATTTCTGTGAAGTAGCTGAAAAGCTGCTTGTTTTGCACTCTAGTCAAACACTGTTCTCTTTCTGTAATAATTTGTAGCCAAATATGGAGAGGTTTTGAAAAATTAGGGAAGAAGTGCAGTTTTCAGCCTGAAGGGTGAAACTGGTATCAGAACAGAAACAGATTCTCACACTGACTGTGGCTGATTCCCTCTTGTCCCATGAGGGGGTTGACTCAGGTTACACCTGTTTGTATTCACTGTGAATGCAAACATTGTTCAGGGAGGGAGCAGCAGATGTCCTGGGGAGCTGCTGCTGCCTTTGTGCAGGAAGGAGGTGTCAGTGTCTTGCTTCTGTTGACAGGTATTCACGTTACCCAAGGTCAGCTCCAAGCTGAAGCTCAAGCTGACAGCCCTGGAAGGCTGTAGGGTACGAAAGGTGACAGTTGCAAACTTTGGCAGCTGCAAGACTGACGATTACAGCGAGAATGACCTGGCTGTCCTGACTAACCTGGGAGACATTCAGATCATCTCCCTGCCCTTCCTCAAGTTACAGATCCGCTACCCCTGCATCCGCAAGGAGGATGTGAGTGGCATTGCATCCTGTGTCTTCACCAAATATGGCCAAGGTAAGGTGGGCTTCTCCCAAACCGTCCAACTCTGTCTCAAACAGTCTTGTTTGAGACAAGGGAAAAAAGGATTAGTGTTTATAGCTGCCTGTGTACACATATGAATATTATGTAAATGTGTCCATCCTGTGTTTACCAGTTGCCAACAAATACCAACACAGGAATTAGCAGAAGCAGAAGTGAGTTTATTCCGTTGCTGTTAATGAATACTGTGGTTTTCAGCTAACAGTTGGATGTGCCCCACAGGTTCCTTCCACCTGGCCACCCTCCTCTTCTGGAGTGAAGGGAATGGCTCTCTAAGCAGCAAGCACTGGGCAAATGGCTGCATTGTGCCTCCTATACATGTCTGTGGCTTAGCACTCACATTGCAGAACTGGGATCCAACATCCTATGGCTGCTAAAAGTGGATTACTGCTTTCCAGTTCATTTTTTCATCTTTCTGTGCTGTTTTCCCTAAGCATCAGCACAGACAAGACAATTATCTCTCTTGAATTGCATATTCTCTTGGCTAACCAGTCCTTGGGAAACTGGGTAATATCTTCCTCAGTGATCCCTCCTTGTTTAGATAGGAGGAAACGCAAACCCTTTCTGCAGAACAGAGAGCATGCCTAGATCTGTTCTTTTTTGGACCACCTTTCGTTCTGGAACTCTATTCTTGGCCTTGAGAATGGCTTATAAATTCCCAATCATCTGTAGGTTTCTATCTGATCTCACCATCGGAGTTTGAGAGGTTTTCCCTTTCTACCAAATGGTTGGTGGAGCCTCGGTGCATCGTGGACATGCCAGAAGTGACAAGCAACAATCATGTGCACAACAAGTCTGGCATGGAGAATGCTGCAAGGAAATCCAGGTGAAGTCTGGGAATGTAATCTTCTCCCTGAGGGTTTTCCCGCTTGGGGTACATCTCACCTTGAATATTGGGACAGTTTTGGGCACTGCAATATAAGAAAGATATTGAGCCATTAGAGAGTGTCCAAAGGAGGGCAATGAAGATGGGGAAGGTGTGAGGAGCAGCTGAGGGCACTTGCTGTGTTCAGCTGGAGGAGCCTGAGAGGAGACCTCATTGCAGGGACAACTCCCTGGGCAGGGGCAGAGGAGGGGCAGGGACTGAGCTCTGCTCTGTGGGGACCAGGGCCAGGAGCCAGGGAATGGCCTGGAGTTGTCAGGGGAGGGGGAGGTTGGATCTCAGTGTAAGGTGGTTCTTTGCCCACAGGGTGGTTGGGCACTGACCAGGCTCCCCAGGGCAGAGGGCACAACCCCAAGGCTGCCAGGGCTCAAGAAGCATTTGGATGATACCCTCAGGCACAGGGGGTGACTCGTGGGGGTGTCCTGTGCAGGGCTGAGGGTTGGACTCGGTGATCCTTGTGGGTCCCTTCCAACTCTCCTTTGTCCTAGCAAATCACAGAATATGCTGTGAAGCATTGGAATTTGTATTCCTAAGCTGGAATCACAAACTTAAAGCAAGCTCTGGCTTGCTTTGCTCATACACGAGTGTCTGACTGACACCTGGCTCTCATGTACTTCAGGGGCTCTGTGTTACTGACAAGGGTGAGCTGTTGCTCTGGGAAAGCAAATCCAGTGTTCCTCTCCTCTTGGAACATTAGCAAGTAACAGTAGGTTTGAAACTCGTGGAGATCCTAAAGGAATTTTATTCCAAAAGTTTAGAAGTGTTCTGTGTTGCCTGCAGACTTCTGCATCACCAACATGTGGTGAAGCCCTTACTACACCCAGCAAACCATTTAGCTGATGTGCACTGGAGCCTCTTGTAGCTGCCAAGAGTATCCAGGAATTCTCTGCACTCTGTGCCTCAGTGTCAGTGGTTGTTTTCTGCTTCCTTTCCTTTTTTAGGGGACCAGGAAAGAATCTAGGGGACTATGGAGAAGATGGTAAGTAAAAAAACTAATTGTAGTAAAGGTAACATGATAATGTGTAATCCTTGAAACATCTTTCCTGTTGCTACAGTTGATATTTTTGACCTAAAACAGGGGAAAGTAAGGAAGGATGGGAGGAAAACATTGTGACCTGCCTGGACACAGTAGTTGATAGCTCTAAAGTAAGTTGTGTGTGGCAAGATTGTCTTAAAGGATAGAACAGTTTTTACTGGAGGGAAGAGGCTGTTGGGAGAATAAGGTCTGAAATTACTCATGAGATCTTCTGTTATCTAAACTAGTATTGCTGGGAAATACAACTCAATGTATGAGAGACTTTAAGGATTAGTTGTGAAACATTCAGGAAAGTCAAAAGATGCTTAACAGGGGAAAAATATCCCCTTCCATTGTAGGTTTCCAGAACTGCACTTATTTCATGTGAAGGAGAAAATATTGTTAGCTAAAAGCTTTTTTTCCTACTCTTTTTCAGAAAGGAAGTCTGGGAGGCTGATGGAACATGCCTTACTCAATGATGAAAGTAAGTGAGATGAATCTTTCTACTGAAGGGGAAGGTGCCTTTCTGGGTGGGAAAAGAAGAAAGCTACTGGGAATTTTGTGGATTCCAGTACTCGATTCCAAGGGATCAGTAATAACTGGTAGAAATGCTGGGTTTTCTTGAGTCCTAGAAGTGAGAGGTTGGACAGATATCCATGCCCTCAGGCAGGGCTTGTCCCACAGAGCTGCATTCCCTGCTGAGATAAGAGAAGGATCTTTATTTCCAACAGGACTTCTGTAAAATGACAGCTGGAATGGGACAGTTCCTTTGGGGTTCTGGTACACAGGGACTGGCAATATTTCCTCTGAGAAATTATTCCCCCAGTCCTGTATGCCAGCCTGTCCAGTGAAAATCTGGTGCTGCTGAAGAGGCAGTGATGGTATAAGGTCTGACCTCTGTGTTGTGGGAGGCAGGTTTTGGAAGCTGTTCAAAGGGGAGGTGGAGTGTGGTCAGGCTGCTGCCTGAAAGCAGATCCCCACTAGTTTGGCTCACTGCTTTAACCCTCTGCTTTCCAGAAGTGCTGAAGGAGATCCAGAGTACTCTGGAGGGAGGAAGAGGGTGAGTATCAACCAGCTTCTGTTCCTAATGGCTGGGGCTGGCAAGGGAGGGCAGTTTGAGCTGAAACAGGGGGATGCCCAATGTGATGACAGGGATACTTGTGCTGGAATCTGGTCATGAGTGTTTCCCACAGACTACCAAAGGGCAATAATGAGAGGCAGGTTCTCTTTCACTTGCTGTCCCTTGACTTTTTTTATGAATAATGCTTTGTCTCTTTCTCTCCGAAAAGCAGGAGAGATCACATTCCCACATCCCAAAGGAACAGGAGTCTGAGTATTCGCATACAGGTTTCTATTTGTGTCAACCCGTACTGATCTAAGGGCAGGCCACATGGGCTTAGTTGGTCAAGGATGGGACTCTGGAGTTTTAATCCTGGCTTGACACTGTCCCTTGGATGTGTTCAGTGTCTCTGCTCCCATTCTGTCTATACAATAGAGCTAAGCTACCACCATGGGTGCGGGGCTTTACCTTGTCTCCCTGGAATACTGATGTTCAGGTGACAGGGGCTACCAAGTGTAGGCAAAGGACTACTGTTTGCAACGGATGCAGGAAGCTTGGTGGGGTTGGTAACTGCTGGTGTGGAAGGATCAGTGACTGCCTGACATGCTCTGCTCTGTGCACTTCCTCTGGACACTACCTCATCCTGGTCTTCTGTCAGCATCTGGGAGTGGATGGGATGAGACTGCATTGCAATAAGGAATCTTTTCCTGTGTCATTGCAGGAGCTATGCAGAAAGAAATTCGGCAAGAAGTCCGTTAGGACATGGACTAAGTAATGGAGGAGGTAGGTGAGGCTTATGATATTTGGGGCCCAGTGAAGTAGCCAAAAGAAGCAGAAAGTACAATGAAATTTCTTAAAATTCTTAAAATTCAGCTTATTGAAATGCTTTGCAATAGTGTAGAACTCCGACCTGAATTTCCAGGATGGGAATTTGCTGGCTGAGTGGTGTATGAGCACTGTTCAGCACCTTATGTGCCACACAAGTCAACGTGCTGCATCAGTGTTAGAGGAGGAGCTAAAAATCCTTTGAAGGCTCCTGACTGTTAACAACAAAGCGAGATGGAGAGGCAGCCAGAGCTCACAGCAGCAACCTGAGTGTATCAACTCATTAGCTCCCATTAGCTTTCAACTTCTGTTTTTTAAAATGGCTTTTCCATCCTTTCATCTTAAAGCAGATTGACCAGAATTCATCGAGGACTTTCTGGCATTGGATCGAGTGCCATAACACTACTGATGGGGCAAACCGTCCCTGGGGAGAAGGCACCAGTGCTCCCAGTACCACAGACTGGTGAGCTGCAGCTTGGCATGAGTGTGCTTGCTGCCTCCCCTCTACTGCCTCTTTAGAGACCTCTCCTCGTGGAGCCCGCCTTGCATTAGGACAGAAGTGGATCACCAGGTCTGATGCACCACAAGCCTCTGAGTACATCTAACATTCAAATGTTTGCACATTTCTCTTTTCTACTGGGCTGGGTTTTAAATTATAAATGTTTTACTGCCTTGGTGCAGGATTTTAATAAACGCACACTGTTACCTCCAACTGGTTTAAAATTATTTTTTGTACAATTTTTTAAAAATCTTATGGGTATTTCAGTTTTAACGGAAACATTTAGAAATCTACTTTTTAAAGAAAACATTAAATAATATATGCTAGATTCCTGTGACTGCTGTATGTGGTATCTGAATGAGTAATTTTGGGGTTTGTTTGTTATGGTACTGTTAACTGGCTTTATGGATTTGGGTAGAATCTATTTTTGTAGCCATTCAAATTGGAGGAAAACTAATTGAACTTGATTTTTGTTTCAACACTACATTGCTCTTTTTTTTTGAAATAAAACTCTGAATTCCCTTTTGTGATCCTTGTCTGCTCTCATATCTATTCCTCCCTTCAGCAGCTTCTTTTACATTGCCACAGGCTTGTGGCCACATATCCCTTGGCGAAGGTGGAGCTGTTCCTCTCTGAGTGCAAAGAGCACTCCTGGAGATGAAACAAGGTGGTGGGTTGGAGAAGATGCAGTGGCAAGCCAAGTGATTGTATCACCACCCTGCAATCCATGTGGGATTGGGGATGGTGCCAGGAAAGGGCACTGGTTCAGGTTGTAGTCCCCAGAAGGTCATTGTTGGTTTGTCCTGAAATAATACAGGTGATAAAACACTGAAGGGAGACACAGTTGATCTGGCAATGCTGCTGTACTGACTGTCAGCAGATTTTTATTTAAACGGGTGAAACTGCATAGAGCAGTTTGCTACTCTTTAAAATTTTGCTTCCTTTATCCCTAACCTAACACTACTTCCTTTTTTTCCAGCTAAGATAAAGAAGAGAGTATTTTCAGATTTCTCTCCTGTAACTTGCTTGTAGCACTGTGTGATTTGTGAGAAAGAACTAAATCACCCCAGACTGGGTGCTGAGCTGCCATCCTTGGTGTGCTTTGGAAATGTCTCCTTGGAAGCCCTTGTTTCAGGCTCTGTCTTGATATTCCTGAGCAAGGCCGAGGGATCCTTTCTTTCCTACACTAACAGGGTGGTATGTTCCACTCTGCAGCAGAATATGGTTCCAGAGTTGCTGTTGTTCAGCTTGTATTTAAGTCACTTTTCCTTCTAGAAGTATTAATATCTCCTTTGAGACCTAATTTATTGCTAATGAGGTTTTAGAGAGCCTTCTCTCCTGCTCAGTTTCCCTTCCAAACTGGTTTTCATGTCCTTATTTCTCTTTGCTTCATTATTTCATTGTCTCTATTGCTGCAGGACTGAGTCTGACAGAGGTGACCTGCTGTTTCCTCCTCTTGTGCCAGGCACTGATGCAGCAAATTTACAGGAAATTATAGTTTAATCAACAGCTTCTGAGCTGGTGTGATTCTGTGCATGTGCCTCATCCTGGTGCACCCAGCTGCTTCTTTCTGCTCCTTACAGATGGACTGATTCTAATGCCTTTTCTGAGTATTTATTTGTTGGCATGCTTGGGGGAAGAGATGTGACAGTCCTGCTCAGAAAGGGCAGAAGCAATTTATAACTTCTCCCTACTTTCACCCACATGACTTGAAAAATCCAGTATGTCCACTGAAAGAGTGGGACAAGTCACAGAAGTGCTATCATTTGTACACCTTAAAGGACATTTAGATTTAAAAACATTTTCCTCAAAGCACAGGCCAGGCTACTAATGGGATTGAGTGGTTTAGGATGTGTACTGATACATGGCAGATTCTTTTCTAGCAGTGCTTTGGAACTGAAGGATTCACTGGAGTAAAATCCCTGGCTTATTGTTGTGAGGAGAGACATTAAGAATCCTTTTAGAGCTGCTATGCCTAAAATACAGGAGAAATAGCAAGTGGACAAAGCAGGGGAAGACTGGAACTCTTGTGGTGCTTTAAGTTGTATTCTGAGGTGATAAAGAGAGGATGGAAAGGCTTTTGACAGTCAGAACTAGGGTATATTTTCTGTGCTGTCAGAAAACCAGTAGCAAGAAAATAGGTGATGGGATGAGATGTTCATGAAGGATGAATTCAGTGAATGTCTGTAAGCGGCTTTTGAATGTGATGGGGGAAAAAAAAGTCCCTCTGCACCTCTCCCTTTCAGGAATTGCTTTGTGGTTACTCTTACCCAGCCTGTCAGCTGACAGAAATAATAATGGCCTGTTTCTGATCAGAGGATTCAGCTGCTGCCAAACTCGAGTTCTGTGCCTACCTCTACTTTTCACTTGAACTCCTTGTCTGGGATCTGATAGAACTTTTCTAGCTCTCTCCAAGAGCTAATGCTTAATGCTTGGAAGCACTCCGAGGGCTTGTTGGCCCTTATTAAGGTTATTGCCAGTCAGGCTTTGGCAATGCTTCCTCCCTTCTCCTGCTTTGTGCAGCCTCTCTGGGCTCTGGCACTGGGAAATGGCCCTTGGCTGCAGGAGCTGAGCTGCTGTTAACACTGACTTGAAAAAATCCTTCCTTACAGCCATGCTGGCAGTGTGTTCCCTGACCCTCACAGGCCTGTTTCTCTGCTGAGGGGAAAGTCTTGGATCACAGCTAAAGAACAAATTTTCCACACCTGAATACACACATTGGGTACCTAATACGGGATGCTGCTTTACAGTGGCCTGAAGTTTAGGTCAAATGTTTTCTGGTAATGTGAGCTCCTTTACAGGGTTACGTATTTGGTGCCAAAATTCCTGGTCCTAGAAAAGCTTGTCCTGGAGCATCTTGTACTTTTTCAGTAGTAATGCAAGATTTCCTCAGATGTTTAGCAACTGAATATTTGCTGAATTTGTCTAACAGTTCTATTAGAAGAACTTAATGTTGGAAGGAAGAGTACTTTTCATCTTGGCTATAAAGCCTGAGGCATGTCTGGTTAGTGAGAAAGTGAATTTTTTTTCAGCTTAATTGGTCTGTTTCTTAGAATATGGTTTGCATCTATTGCAGCTCAAACAAATACATGCCTGGACTGTGGTCCTGAATTCAGCCCCCAGAGCATGGCACTGCCTGTGTGGCCTCATGAGCTGGGATGTTTTTAATAAGAGCAGGACTGGGATCTGGTGTGGAATTGGCACAGCTGAAGGATGAGACAGACTTTAGTGCCAATTTGCTTCTAAAACCCAACAGTCCTTGCTAAGCCATGTTATTTGACCTAGTGATCTCTCAAGCAAAGGCCAAGGTTGTGTTGCAGCTGTAGCTGATTCCCTGAGCTAATCCAGGTGGAAAAGTTCCTCCAAGAGCTGCCACAAGCCCTTGGTCACAGGAAGCTCAATGTCTTCACTCACAGCCTCAAGTCCCAAGTGTTTGGATTATTTCTGCACAGCACATCAACCTCTTCCTCTGACATGATGGTATTGGGGTGGTTGCAAGCTTTCCAGGTTAGGTTCAGCTTCCAAGAGGACCTGAAAATCCCTATGTGAAAAAGCTGCTGTGGCAGTAGGATGGCCCTTGAGATCTTCCTGCTGGTTTTTAATTTGTACCAACTGTTGCTTGGGTGGAAATGGTCTGTCAAGCATGATTTTCTTGTAATTAAACTGTTGTGTGAAAAAACTCCTTGTTTCCATATTGTGCTTCATGAAGATGATCATGAAGGTAAGTGTTGACTGATCCATGGGGATGGGAGGGGCAGGTTTGCTGGGAACACAAGAGACAGGGGAGCTAAAAGGCTCCTTGTACTTGTGGCCTGATTCAGTAGAGAGAAAAGTAGCTAAAAAGGTACTTTGAGGCTGTTACCACTGCTCACCTCTCCAGCAATTTGTGGCATAGTTCTTGTAACTAGAGCTAAGTTACATTTTAAAATGGCTTTTTGGCAAAGGAAATCTTTGAGGTGGATGGTCCTTAGCATATGCTGACAGGAGTCAGGGAGAGTCACCCAAGGTAGGAAGGACCTGTATCTCCAAGGGCAGAGCCCAGCCTGTCCCTGAATCTTCCAAGATATGGATCTCTTCCTCCTGTCTGCTCCTCTGGCAAATGAGTCTGTGTATTCCGTGCTTATTCCTATAGGCTCTGAATATTGTTCTTTTATTTAAAGTCAATCTCCTGTTCCCTGCTTTTGCTCAGGACAGAGACTTCAAAAAATGAAGCTTGGATTTTGCTCACACTTTCCTTCCTTAAAGGGAACTTAGCTTTAACAGATTGCTGTGCTGAGCCCTTGAAAAACAGGCTGAGCTCCTAAAAAACCCAAATCTGATACACAAGGACATCTCTGAGTTGCTGAGCCCAAAATCAGATGTTACAGCTCAAGTCCTGATGGAGGTAAGAGTCCAAGGAAGCAGAGAATATGGCAGGTTCAAGTAAAGGCTTGGTGTTGTTTTTTAAGCAGTGTATTGAATTGAGAGTGGTTTAAGCTATTGCTGAGGGAGCTTTATTCCAAACTGCAAGTTAGCCACAGAAGTGGAATTTGGGAGAGGTGTTTTTAAAAGATGTGATTGTTCTACAGACAAGCACATCCTCCTGACTTTATTCAGACACAGATAAGAGCAGATAAAATGCAGGCTGTGGCCAAAGGAGGTATCATAGTCCTTAATCAGTTTGATGACCTGTGATCTTGTCATTGCTGCAACAGTTTGCTCACAGTGCAGACCTGATGATATTTGCCTGTACTTTCATTATAGGAAGAGGTTTTGAATGTAAATGAACAGTAATGAGGACTTGAAAAAAAATCTGTGTTAAGGAGATTCAGCTCTGTCAAGTTAGATCCATGAGGCCTGGGAAATAATAAAACTGAAGTGCTAAGTGGCACTCACTATGGAACCAACCTCTTTTAGGTGCTCTGACCTCCTTGTAACTTCCTCCTTATTCCCTTGCAGGGCTCAGGAGCCCTAAGAGTTTCATGTTTGTGGTGTCACTGCCAAGACCTGTTCTGCCCTCCTGTGTTGCTTGTTCCTGCTCCCTTTCTTTTGGTGCACATTTGTGCTTTTTAATTTATTTTTTAACTATGTTAAAATTTTGCTGAGTCAGTCAACCAAGTCAATGCCTTATAATCTGGAGTGAGGGAATAACCAGCAGGAGCAGTTCTAGGCAAGCAGGCCACTCAATTAAGAGGAAGTTGACCATTAGGTCACCTTACCCATAAGGTCACATTGCACAGGGGTGACCACCAGAACTGGTGCAAAGGAAACAGTTGGGGAATATAGAAGATACTGGAAGGAAGGAGTGGCCCCATAAAGCCAGTTTAGCTGTAACATGAGATCTCACCCTTAGCTGAATGATTCTGTCTACCCTTATCTCTGCAAGCTTATGAGCATCTGCTGGGGATTTTCAAATACCTGGGTGTAATCATTTCAGTCTGGACAATCTAACATTCCACTCTGAGCCTTTGATTTATACATCAGGGGCTCAGCTGCTTTCTGCAGAGCACTCATTTCCCATGGGAGAACAGCCCTGTGAGCTGTGGCCACCCCCACAACTGGAGAGTCTTTTGCCTTCGTGTATAATTGGTTTGAAACTCAGTTCAGATCCAGGGGATTTCACTGAGTTCTGTAACAATCCCATCAGTGATGAAGAAAAGGGCAAGGGGAAGAAGGGCAGCTCCTTACTTGAGGCCACCCAGTAAAATCAAAGTATGATGGAAGCACAAACATCACATCTTCAGTTACACTCCAGTGCAGGACACAACAGCAGTGAAGTGCAGCAGAATAACACCAATGACACATGGGCCTGTTTGCTGGTTCCTAGCCATGCCAGAATTCCTGCTGCTGCCATTACTCTACCAGGTATTCCCTGTTTTTACTTGCTGTAGTTACCAAACCAGTGGGATTGAAGTTTAGTACAGGCTTGGCTGGCCTTGCCTCCTCAGTTTGCTCCTTTTAGACACTCACCACAGAGGTCAGTCAGGGCTTTAGAAGGGTGAAGTCTGAGATGTGTCTTAGCACAGCATTTGGGCTCAGAGCAGTCTTTGGGCTCAGACCCAGATCGAGTCCATCCCTGCAGAGGGGTGTGACACCAAAGGCACAGCTGGGCTGTGGTTCTGGCTGACCCCTGGGCAGGGGCCATGGGACACTGCCCTCCAGTGTAACAGGATCCTCCAGCCCCGTTGAACGACAGGCAATTGGGCAACAAAGTGCTCCTGAAATATTTAAGGAGGCTGTTTCCAAACGTATGTAACTTAATTGTTTTTGGTTTCCCCTTGCAATCATTAATACTTTATTTGGCTTCCTCAGGTTATTGCCAGGGAAGAGGCCTTTGGAGACCTTCAAGCTCATTTTAAAATAGCTGGAAGAAAAGAGCAGAGGCCTCACCAGTTTGAACAGTGAAAGGTCAGGAATGAGAGGTCAGGAATTCTCTCTCTGTAGCCTGGGGTACAGGCTCAAGGGAGAATGTTTTCTGTCAGTATGAGGCAGCATATGATATAGAAACAACAGTGGAGATACTTTATATTAATGCAATGAGACCAGAGTGGGGGAAAACACAAAAAAAGAGGAAGATATTTTTAAACCAGTCTTACAGGCTGCAGGGTCCTGCCTGGAGTGTCAATTCTGCTATATAATGAAACCAAGAGCAGGTCCTATTTCTACATTTAGCAGTTTAGTCTCAAAAACATGTGTTTGTAAGAACAGCATTGACCAGTCTCCTTACCTGAACTACAACCAAACAAACAAGGTGGTTGTGAATTTATGCAAAGTGTCATTTCTCTGATCTTTTCTCTGATGCTTTTATTCCTGTGATTTAGTAAGTTTTAAAAATGTAGTTACCTTTTCATATGTCTTTTCTGCAATAGCATCAGTGCTTTTATGTAGTTGGACTTCAGAAGTATTTACAGTAAAAAGGTGGATCTGATGTGTTATCACTTACATTTTAAAACCGTAGTGGCTCAACACTAACTGAAAGCACCTCGTATTTTGCATAAATGAAGGAATCTTTAGGAAAGTCCACTGTCCAGTCTGCTCAGGGATCTGGAGTTGAAATCTGAAGGGGTTTCATCTTTCCCAGTGCTTATCTCCCTCTCTCTTAACAAGATATGAACCAACTGCCAATATCTTGCCAGGAGCACTTTAAAAGACAAACAAATGTGCAGAGAATTCAGGTTAGAGGTGCTGAAGCTCAGGCTTGAGACTGAGGTGGAGAGGGAGTATCTGCACAGCAGCAGTTCAGCCTTTCTGATGTCAGTGTAGCTCAGAGCAGACAGGAGTCTGATAAGAAAGTGAACATGATCAGTGCCTTCATCTTGGCCATCCCTGGGCAAAACCCAATCTTACCATCTGAGACTTCTAACAAATCAAAGAAATCAAAGGAGCAGAGGCCTCCAGTTCTGCCCAGGCTATGCAGAGTCTTGAATAGGCTCCAGCTAATAATGACATGGAGCTTGTTAGAGCCACTTCCACTTCAGGAGCTGTGAGAAGTTGGGTTTTCAGAGCTGGTTTTCCTCTCCGCCATACACACGTTAATTAAAAGCTTAGAGCTAGGAGCCCCGGGGCTTTTTCCCAAGATTCATTAAGGAATTCAGGATCCAGGTGCCATCAGTCATTTTGGGCTTTACAAGAGAGATTGCTCCACTCTGCAGAGAAGGATAGAGTTATTTGTAAACAATTAATAAAAGAATGTGATGAAATAGTTGACTAAGCTGTGGCTCTACAGCCTTATTTTTATGAAAGAGAAGTGGACCATCCAGCGACAGAAAGCTCAGGTGAAGTGTTTCTTAAGTTCTCCAGCTCAACCCCCGGTTTTTATCTTTGCTTAGTGGAGGAGCCCTCAAGGTACAGTACATAACAGCCAGGGGCTCCTGGAAGGAGATAGACAAACAGGTCCCACCCAAGCTAATGCTGCTAAAGCATCTGAAATCTTATCTTAACAGCACTCATCACATTTTATATTTGGGTCACTTGTTCTGGTGGCTGGCCACACCTGAGTTTATCTTGTTTAATCTCCAGCATCTCTGGGAAGGCTTTTTTGGAGGGGGTAGGAAACCCTAAAGAACCAGGGATACCCTCAGAGTAGTTAAATCCTGCACTAGCTGTGCTGTCCCTTTGCAGCCTGGTGGGTGCAGAGGGAGACTCTGTGTACAGACCAGGCTGTGCATTTGTGTTTGTTCTGTTACCTGATTCCTTGAGAAAAACCTAAGCAGGGGAAAACCAGCACTGAATTAGACAGCAGCACTGCAGGGACATAATCACCTGCTGTGAGTAACCCCGACCTGTCTGCAGGCAAGGGGAGAATGGCTTTATTTGGAAATTCGAGTTGAAAGGAGATTTAGTCATTCTGCTTGATTTGGACTGAGCTTTAGGCATAATGAGGGCAAAAATAGTGCCAGTTTTGCTGTCTTTTCAGTGCCGAGCTGGAAATTACTTTCCTGTTGTCAGCAGAGAGCTTGGTATTGGCAAGGAGAAGAGAGCAGAGACTGAGCTATCCGTGCTTGGCTCCCTGGAATAAAACTCCAGGGATGCAGAAGAAAGGGGCCTATGATTTAATACTTTTCACTGGCCCAAGCTTGTTTTTAGGTAGTATTCACTGTGCCTTGTCTGGTAGCCTCTTGCATATATTATAGCAGATGTGTTTTGGTATTAGAATTGACCTTTCCCTTTCAGTTTGTCTTTGGGGATGCACCTCATCATACCACATCTGAGCCTGGCTCCTGCCTAGGTGAAATCCCACCTCTGCTTTTATCCCAAACTCTGCCAACCAGCTGGTGATATTGCTGGTTGAAAAGTTCAAAGGTACTATGAGAAAGCTTGAATTATTGATGCGACTTTCCTTCCATAAACCTGTAATCATCTGCTGTTGGGATGCAGCCCAGCCAGAATCCCTGTTAGACTCCACAGCTGGGCAGGTTTGCAAGGACTGGAACAGATTTTGGACTGCTTGGAAACAAGGCACAGCAGAGGGAATATGTTACCATTACATGAATGTGATCTATGATCCACCGTACTGGGAAGCTCGACGGAATCAGGACAGACAGTGTAGGTATGTTGTAAAATTTATGTTCACAGTGATAAAAGAAGGAGTTTGAGCAATTTGTACAGGTGAATGAAAATAAAAACTTAAGAATTAAGTTTCAAGTGTTTCCCTTTAAGATTAATGATTGTACTTTTCCTCTGTGTGAGCTGGGAGACACCACTGTGTTTAGGGAAGATGGGAATTCCCTAATGGTCTTAAAATAGCAGCGTGAGCTTTTTGCTCTTTTTATCTGTAGATACTTGCCCTGTTTCTTAATAGCATTTAGGACCTCTTTTCTCTGATGTAAGTTATTCTCATTTCTTCTGAAAAGGAAGAACAAAATTTAATTGTTCTGTTTCCTGTATTTATTCAGATGAAGTTGGTGTAGTGAGAGGAGTTGAAAAACTGATGAACAGGATTTTCACCTGCTCCAGTGTGTCCAGCAGGCAGATGGTCCAGGGCAGTTAATCAAAGCATGTCTGATGTCAAAGGAATTGTTTATATAAGCAGTGATTCATCTTCCCATTCCCAGTAATAACAATGATGTTACAAACCAATCTGCTCTAAAACCGTGTCTCAGAAGAATTGTGAACTCTGGTTTTTCACTTTCTAACCTAGATGTGCAGTCTGGAGTCCTGTCTTTACAGTGAATCAAATCAAAGTCCTGTTTCTAAGCTCCCTACAAATTTGGGCAGCATTCCTGACCTTCCTCATCACCCAAGAACTGCAGCATTTTCATTTTGTGGGAGGCTTTAGCTCTCCAGACACATAACTATCTAGAAACAGCATAGAAACACATAAAAGCAGACTTTTATTATTTTCTCCTGCATTTGGCACTGTAGAGAAGCCGTATCAACTTTAAGCCCCCAGGAGAACAGAATATTAACAACTATTCTGTACTGAGGATTTAGGGTCCAATTCAGCTGCCATTAATCTCAGGGAAAAAAGTCCTGTGCCTTTACTGTTTTCAGGTTTAGAGCTTTGCATTGAAGGGTTTAGTGACCAGGTAACCAAACCCAGGCTCTGCCATTAGCACTGCATTCACACACAGGGACAGGAGTGGGGACTGGAGCCCTAATGGGGTTCTGGTCTGTCTGAAGCAGCAAGAGGTTGTCTCATTAAATAAAGGAACTGTGTAACTGGAAAGGGTAGAAGTGATATTTTCCAATGCCTGAAAGGTCAGGACCAATCCTTTGGGCACTTTTACATTCTTTATTTCCTACATATGTTTAGAGAAAGATAAAGAGAGAAACACATTAACACTTGGAATAATGAATATTTCCCAGGCTGCCAGTTAATGACAGTGCACTTAAGAGGAGTTGTGTGGAGATGTTATGGCACAATGGAGTAGTATTTTGTTTTGACATTCATTTAACATAGATCATTAGATGTGTTCCTCTTCTTCAGCTAAAAGAAGGTTATTGGAGAAGCAAAAACTGTAATAAAATAGTGATTCTTTTTTTAACTTTCTTTAACTGCAGTGTGGGCAAACCTTTGTCAAGTGTGGAAAATCATGGACAGTTGCCTGTATATAACTGGCTTATGGCAAGAGTCCTAATAAGAGAAGAAAATCAAGGTGATTTGTGACAAAGTAAACCAGAGATTAACCTGAAACCAGGACAGTCAGTTTGGCACTGCACAGGTAAAGTTCTGCAAACATTTGGCTCTATAGAAATGAGGTAAATTAGTGCTTACAATGATCCAGCCTCCTTTTGTAGCTTATTTCACAGCAAAATGCACAATGTTTCCTTTCATAGGTGAATTGAGATAAGCCCTCACATATTCCTGAGTGCTGGAGAAATGCCTCCTTCCCCATCCAAGACTCAGCAGAAAAAGACTGGAAAAGAGAAAGTGTTGAATTGTGAGAAAAACAAAAGCTCCCCAGGAGACTCAAAGATCTGCTGTGGGAGGCAGTGGGAAGGTAAGAGCAGAGGGCAAGTGAAGGGCAAGGAGTCATTGCCTGGACAAGCTGACAGCCTGGAAGAAGAGGCCTCAAAAATCCAGAGGCTTGGGAGGCTTCAGGGAAACAAAGAAAACGGCCACAAAAAGTTATTCTGGGCAAAAAGAGCCTACAAGAGAAATGATAAAAGTGAATCTGATCTGGGGAGAAGCCACGGAGAACGAGTAGTGTCCAGGTTGGAGGGGAAAAAAGGAAAGACCTGCAAGCAACAGGAAATTACATCAGGGCAGGAGAGTGAGGGCAGCAGTGACAAGGAGGATAAATCCACTATAATCAGCAAGAAACACAGTTTAAAAAAGAAGAGTGGAAAGCGCGTTGGTGTTAAGGAAAAAGTCACTGAGTTGGAGTCTGTAAAGGCAATCACAGAGCAAAGGGCTGAAGGCTCTTTGCAGAAACACAACTCGCCAGAGAAGGCACAGAACCCCAGGGCAAAGCACAGAGGGAATCATGGCCTTAAGGAGAATTCTGAGCAGAAGTCAGGTTCTCAATCCCAAGGCAATACAGCACAGGGAAAAGGTGGGAGGACTGGGAAAAAGCAAGTTGGAAGACTCACCAGGATTGTCATCACTGAAAGTGAAGAAGAAAATTTCCTGGAAACCTCAGGTAACTCATGCTCTGACTCCAGCAGTGAAGCCCATAGCACCCACAGAACAGAGACTGCAGTGGGCAGCACTTGCAGCAGTGAAGAGAAGAGCAGTTCTTCAGAGGAGAGGAGCAGTTCTTCAGAGGAAGATGGCAACAGTGAGAAAGAAGCTGTGCTTGAAAGTCCTTCTGTGACTGAAGGAAAAGGCTACAAGGAATTGGTAGATGAAAGCAATGAAGCATCTGTTGAACCTGAAAGAGAGCAGGTGACCACAGATGGAAAAAATGAATCTGAGGATGAAGACACTGAATTTGCAGGATTGGAAGCAGAGAAGAAAACGAAGAAGCAGGAAGATATGCTGACACAACCAAAATGTGTTCTAGCTGAGAGCAATGAGGCAGATGACAAGGCAAATATTTCAGGATATCAAGTTGAGAGTCTGAAGAACAGAGAAAATAATGAAGTAGACAAGGAAAATATACTAAAAAATGATGAAGTTCTAGATACATCAAAAGACGGAAATGCAAATTCTGACTTCATTGAGGAGAACAGAAATGAAGAGAACATTGATGAAGGAAAAGAAAGTGAAACAAAACCATCACTGGCAACTGCTGTGAAAGCAAAACACCATGTTCACCTTAGCAAAGTACTTCAAGGATCTGAAGAGGAAGAGAAGGTGAACAATGAAGGCAACATGCTGGAAGACAGTCCTTTGCTCTCCAAGCAGAGGACACTGAAGGAGAAGTCTGGGAGGTGTGAGATCACAGAACAAGATGAAGAGGTAGGACACAGACAGAGGAACAGTTCATCAGAGAGCAGCAAGCAGGAGTTAGCAGTGATGGTGCTTACAAAGAAACATCCTTCTCAATCCCAAATCCCTCTCAGTCTGAAAAACAAGCATAAAAATGCTGAGACCAAACTATTACCAAGCCATAAAGCAAATCCTTTCCAGATGGCTTTGGGAACCAACTCAGACCTGAAAAATGTTGAAAGCATCTGTTCAAAACCCATGACTCTGGAAACCCTCAGTGAACAAAAAGAACCCCACATAGCTCAGAGTTTTGGAGAGAAAAGATTAAATACTTCAAGCTGCTCCACGATTACAAAAACATCATCTGATAAGCAGCTCATTGGAAAGAAGAAGAAAGTTGGAAAAGTTATTGGAAAAGTTAAACTGAGTTCAGGACAGACTTCAGAGGCAAAAGAAGAGAAAGAAGAAGAAATGGTTGCAGAGGCATCTTCTGAAACAGAACATGTGCATGATGAGAAAGGATCCAAGCACTTGCACACCCATTCTGCTTTTAGAAAAGTCACCAGCTGGCTTGGTCAAAAGCCTGCCAGGAAAGCAAGGCTGAAAGCTCGTCTTCTGAGTGTGGCACGTGCAATTGGTATTTCAAGATGGCTCTTGAAGAAACTTGGGAAGAAGAACAAGAAGAGCAGTAAACCTTTTGGATTCAGAAGTAGAATGGCAATCNGATCCTAAAATGGCAGAGGAAGTGGAACACATTGATTTGCCTTCTGGTGATTCCCTTCTTCGTGGAGCCAGTTCCTTTCCATGCTTGGATGAGAAGAACAGGACTATTGATACCAAATTTGCCATAGTATTCCCCAGAGTCCACAGCTTGATTAAGGCTAAGAACTCCTTATCCAGGGGCTCTGGGGATGCTTATTCCCTAGAGAAACTGAGATCTCTATCCAACAGAAAATCTGTCACACCTGGGCAAAAGGGTTGCAGATTCAAATGTGACCTTCCCAGATCTTTGGTGGGTCAAAGCCAGAGAAGCAGTGAACAGGGCTCCCTTCTGCATCCAGGAGAAGATCCAATATGTACATCAGGTTATTCGAGCAAGGTGGATGTCAAAGAGGGTTCAGGTGTCCTCCAGACTGAAGGATCCATGGTCACACCTTGTGTTCACTGGTCCCAGCAGCAGGCTCAGGGGTGTGATCCTGCAGCGTGGCTGAACTCTGAGCTGCTGCTGCCACGACTGACCATCGAGAACCTGAGCAAGTGGGCCATCTACAAGGACCCCCAGCTGGCCAGCAGCTGTGTGAGGAAGGTCTGCAAGGATCAGTGGGAGGCAGAAGACACCACTGACAATGTGCTGGAGATGGAGTTCATGCAGAAACAGGTACAGGTGCAGCAGTACTGGAATGAAACTGAGCTTCTCCTGATTGTCAGTAATGTATCTGTGCATTTCAGGTGTACACGTGTGAAGACCTCTGTGAAGAATTTGAGGATATTGAAGATCTAACCAGACTGGAGTATGTGTCCTCAGTAGCATTCTGCAGCTCATTCAAGGTCACAGGGGTTTGCTTGTTATCCTTCAAATTTGGTTCAACAACAGAAAGTATGTTATAGATCCTTGACTACCATGGGAGAAAAATAGAATTAATTTGATGCATATCATAGCTGAGTAACCAATGCTGCACTGAAAAGCTAAGTAAAAGACTGAATTGTAGTATTTAAGTTATGGACCTACACTGAATCATGTGGGGAGGAGCTGGGTGCAGAGGGGACTCCTGACACTTGTGTATAGTGTGTCCCCAAGCTCTGCTGCCCAGAGTGGACACTGAATCTCTGCAGCCACACACCAGAGACAGCAGCTCATCCTGGTTAGCAGACTTTTGTTCAGATGCATTCAGGGAACTCCTCGTGTTAAATAGTTCCCAGTCCTGAAATGGTTTCTAAAAAAATCCAAATATACTTTATGGGTAGGGGAAATGAGGTTTAGAGGCTGATGTGACTTTTGTGGTGCTGCAGAAGGACAGAACTGAGAACGTAACATGCCATTCTTATCGTATGAAGTGGGTGGTAAGTCAGGATGACTTGCAGGATGACAGGCATGTTTCTATGCTGTTTGCCTACTGTCCTTGGCATCTGTGGTTTTAGTGACTCCTATTGTCTTCAGCTGTGGAAAATTCAGGCCCTACATCTTTAACAGCTTTTAAACCTCTGCTGTTGTTGAAAGAGAAGCACCTGACACTGCTTTTCACACATGTCCTCTACTCCTGCCATCCTATTGAGATAAACAGCTGCAAAGGCTGTGTGGAAGGAGGTGTGATCACACAGAGAAGGACAGGCTGGATGTTCTGAACTTTGACTGCTCCATTCTCTGATGTGTTTAATCCTGGAGATGTTGGAACCACATGAAGGCAGTGAATCAGATCCCAGTCTCCTACAAAATCCTTGGGAGGGCAGAAAGGTTAATATTAACACATGCAAGTAAAGCTTATGTCTGACTAGTCCTTTCCTGTGTTTGTAGGGAGGTCTGTGAGAGCTCAGTCCTGCTGTGCCTGAAGAAGAGGTTCCATCACAATCTCATTTATGTATGAGCAATGGGGTTTGGTTTGGTTTTCTTCAGTGCTTACTCATTCTGAACAATGAGCTTTTAGATTATTTATATTATTCCATCAAGTTTAATAATGCACCAAGTAACTCAAGTGCTCATTCATTACAGACATAAAAAACATACTCACACAGCTTTTGCTCAGAAAACATGAAATAGGGGTAAAATCTGAAAGTTTCAGAGTTTCTCTGTAATTTTGATATTTGTTGCCAACCTGTGAGTATACTTGGGCTCCACTTCACCTCAGTTGCTTCTAGTGAGAATTTCCTGTGCTATTAAAGCCATTTTGATTAAAAAATTGTGAATCTTGAGAAGAAACCTCAGAGTTTCTGCAAACATTTTGCAGTGTTGCAGTCCAGATCTAGTTCTGGATGGTTAATTGTTCTCCTTTTCATTTACTGACTCTGGTGTTCAAACCTGTGCTTGTAATTTCATGTGGAACCAGGAGAATAGACAGTGACTAGAGAAAATTAGCACAGACCAGTGAGTGCTCACTTATCCCAAATTATTAATGACAGAGATTTGAAAATGACAACTGAAAAACTGTGCCCTGGATAAGCTGGCAGGATTGTCAGAATAAACAGTATTCCTTTAATGACTATTTAAATCTGTGTATTAATATATGTGTTCAGGTGCATTCCTAATTCAGAAAATTCTAAGAAGCCACCAGATTTTTTTCCTATTTTATTTCTTATTTTTGTCCTAGACCTACATTGGGCAAATTTTGGTTTCTGTGAATCCTTTCAAAGAGCTCAGTATCTACTCTGAAGATGTGGCTGTCCAGTACCATCAGGGGACTCTCTCAAAAAACGCCCCGTATGTTTCTCTTTCTCAAACAACTCTCTCACCTCTGTTCTGTTTGTGCTCCAGAGAGTATTTTATTTTCCTCCAGTTGTCTGGCAGAGCAGGATGAGTGTCACAGGAAGTGAACAACCCATTTGGCAGAGTTGTATTTGCTTGGACCTGTAATGTTACAGAGCCAAATTTCATCCCTGGAAGTGTCCAAGACCAGGCTGGACAGGGCTTGGAGGAACCTGGTCCAGTGGAAGGTGTCCCTGCCCAAGGCAGGGCATGGAACAAGATGAGCTTTAGGGTCCCTTCCAACCCCAAACCATTCTATGATTCTTAGATCAAGTTTCTTCAGTATTGTTTAAAGATCCTGAATTCAATTCCTGCTGGGACTGTACCCAGGAATTGTGACAGTACTGCTAACACTGGTTCAGCCCTGCCAGAGCTGCCAAAGTGGGCAGGTTCCTCTCATGCACAGTGGTATTAACCTGGTGTCAGCAAATAACAAAGCTCTGATTTCCCTGGTTCATCACATTTCTCAGATCAAGATACTGGCCCATGTCTAATGTGGATCCCTGATGAGCAGCCTTTTTGTGCTGTATTTGTGAGGTAGAAATGTGAGGTCAGTTATAACAGGGGTTTCTTTCTGTCCATGCAGACACATCTTTGCCATAGCAGAAATGGCCTACACACTGTCCCAGTCATCAGGGCAGGAGCAGTGTGTCATCATCAGGTAGGAAATGAGGTGCTTTCTTGAAGGCCTGTTAATTTCTTTATGTAAAACTTTCATCTTTTTATTTCACTGGTCTGTAAGTTGATCGTTCTGGCTCTTGTGTGAGGGCTGTCAGTAGAGAACCTGAATAAAGTGGATTTTTATCTCACTGTGTACAAATATATTCTATATCTAGTTTCACATCAGTTCAGAGGACCAGAAGAAAAGGCATTTGGAATTTTATTTGGGACTTTGGTCAAGTTGTCTCAGTGTTTCAAGCAATAGATCTTCAGTTGTTGCAAACCAGTACAACCCCCCTGCTGTAACAGGGCTCTGATGGGTCCAGATTAGGTAATTCTGTTTTGATACCAGCTTCTTTTCCTCTTGTTCCTCCAGTGGACACAGTGGATCAGGTAAAACAGAAGCTGCCAAAGCAATTGTGCAATACCTGACCATGCTGTACCAGAGATCAGACAGCCACAGGATCAGACAGGTAAGAGAAAACAGAGATTGGCTGGATGCCGTGGTGGTTGGGCAAGGAAAAGAAGCCACAGATGAGAGAGAGGCCATACTGGTGTTATTTCTTTGTTCCTGTTCCACTGAGCTGGACTTTGGATGGTTTGTGGTCTAAGGTGAAGCTCCCATAAAGAAATGAGGACAGCTGGTGCATTTGTGGTTCTCTATTTGAATATCTGGGAGATCTGATGCTGCACATACTGGTGTATGTGTTTGAACAGAGAGATGATACCTGCTGTAGGGAGCTTATAGCACAGTCTGGGAGGTGAATCTGAACAAACACAGAGCAGAAGTAAAGTGAAAGATCATAGCAGTGAAGGTGAAGAACTCACAGAGCAATTCACCACAATGATACCAAGATATATTGGAAAAGATTTTTTAGCCATTCAAGAATTATATCAGTGAAGTCCCATTTTTCTTAGATTTCAAACTAATAAACTTAACTAGGGTTAATAAACTTAAGCCCCTTTTGAGTTTAAAAAGCTGTGATTGCTACTGAAGTGTTCTCTCCTTCTTTTCTTCAAGCCCTGCAATGTTCTACCCATTCTGGAGAGTTTTGGAAATGCCAGAACCATCCTCAATGACAACTCAAGCCGTTTTGGAAAGCTTCTGAATGTCCACCTGCTCCAGTGAGTTGAAGGACCCCCTTGGGGACTCCTTCCTTCCAGCTGCCAAAGGGTTCTTGGGTGAGAAAAAATCAAGCAGTGCTTAGACCTCAGGCAACAGCTGCCTCCCCTTCACTGTTGTTATCATCAGGATAGGAACAGTGAGTTATACCCCTATTTTGCTCTTAAGTTTCTCCACGAAAGAATAAATCTTATTTCACAAGATGGGTGATAAATTCAGAACATAAGGATGGCTGAACTGGTTTATACCAAGGCCACCTGACACAGTGTGGTGTCCCCAACACTGGCCACAAGCACTGAATGAGGCAAGAACTGTCCAAATATATGCAATACTTTGACACTCTGTGAGCTCTTAACCATTTGCAGCAGCTCAGGAGTTTTCCTGAGTCTCTTGTGGTTTTCCAGTTTCCTCTTGGACTCATACAAACTTCATGCCTCTGCAACAGCCTTTGACAAGTGTTCCACAGGTCTAACCAGTTCTGTGAAAAACACCTTTCTGTTTTGAACCTGCCTCCCTTCTAACTTCTGGGTTTGGTTCTTTTGTTTGGGGTTTTTTTTTGACTGTTGCCAAGCACTGAGCTGATTCATTCATAGAACTGTCTGTCATAACTCTCAGGTCTGTCCTAAGGAGCAATGATCAACTTGGAGTCTGTCAGTTTTTATGTGAAGCTGGGCCTGTATCCATCACTTCACATTTATCTACAGTGTATTTCATGTGCCATTTTCTTGCTCACTCACTCTGCACTGTAAACTCTGTCTGCTTTTATTGACAGCTGCCTTTCATCCTCATTTCCTTGAATAATTTCATACAAACAGGAGGCTTTATATCACATTGCTGTTCAGCTCCTCTTTCAGGTCACTTATCAAACCCTCAGTTACAGGTCAGACACAGACACCGTGTGCAACTCTAGTGGTTGCTTCACATTTTTAAGAGGATTCAGCTTTATTCCCAGGTCAGGACTTTCCCTTTTATTCTGTGGTTTCTTGGTTTCCCTGGAAGTCCCACACTTTGTAAAAATATTCCAGAAATTCATGTAGACTATATCCCTTAGATCATTCTTATCTGCAGGAAATCTTCTTCCCACCTTCTGACAGGATCTGTTGTTTTCTTGTGCTCAGTGGCACCGTGGTGGGAACATCCATCTCCCAGTACCTGCTGGAGAAGTCTCGTGTGGTATTTCAGGTGAGGACCTTCTCTCCCTTGTTAATATTTAATCTTAAATTTACTCTTAAATAACAAGAATGAGAATAAATATGAGAATTGCCTCCCATTTCCTCTAATAGCAAGAAATACGTCCCCTCTGCATAGCATAGGGTGATCATTTATTTTATTTGTATAAAATAGGAGGTCGCTCTGTTGAATTAAGGTTGAATTAAGGTTTGAACAGTTTGAATTAAGCCTCTTGTTAGGGATTACTGAAAGTTAAATATTTCCTCAACTGATTTTTCTTAATGTCTGGAGTGTGGAAAAGGTCAAATATTGGAGCTGTGTGAAAGGAACTGCTCTCAGATGGAATGCTCTTAAGGTGTCAGTGACAAACCCTGGCAACTTTTCAAACAAAATGGTTCTGGCCTCATCTTGCTGACCTCAGAGTCTGTGTCCTGCTCTTTGAGTGTGTTCTGTAGGGTTTGGAAATGGATATGAGTCAATTCTGTGAATGTGTCCCCTGTCAGGCCCATGGAGAGAGGAACTACCACGTGTTTTATGAGCTGCTGGCTGGGCTGCCAGTGGAGCAGAAAGAGGAGATGTACTTGCAAGAGGCAGAGTCTTACTTTTACCTGAATCAGGTGAGTGATCGGAGGGTGCTCTGCAGAAGCTGCTAGAGTGAAATGACCAAGACATCACTTCTGTTTGGTTAGTGAGGTACCTAATAACCTTGCTTATGTCACAGGACATGCTAAAGTCTGCTCTGTTCCTTCTCACACCTGACCTAAGCAGCAATGCCTTTGTCTCTTATGCGATCCTTTTGTCACCCTTCAGGCCCCTTCTGTTCTCAAAGAAAGCATTTTAAAAAGGGATCATTGTATAGACTCACGGCTCCACCGTGTGGTGAAAAAATTATTTTCTTATTGTGTTTCCTTGCATTTACACTTTAGTGTGAGACTGCAAAGAACTGGGGGTATTTCTCTCTACCTTCTGCAAAAAAACTTGCTTCATTGACTGAGTCAATGGGTGCAGATTTTAAACCTCTGAAATGTACTGCCGATTACAATTATTTAAGTTGGAAAACTGTTTGCTTACGTCAAATCATAGTCTTGGAACACGTTTTGGTTTTCTTTATTTGTGAGTTTTGGGGGTATTTGTTTTGTTTCCCTGTTTGTTGTTTTGTTTTGATGAAGAACGTTTTCCATACTCTAAGAGTTCATGGAAATAGCAAGAGATCTTTGCTATTTCAGCCGTGTGAGTCAGCTTTCCCAGGTGGGCAAACACTTCACAGCACCTGTGGCCATGTGAGGAATCCTTGAGGGTGATTGCTATCGCCTTGCCTTGGGCGAGGAATGGACAAGTACCTTTAATGACTCAAGGATGGAGGGCAATTAAGGGCCCATCCCTTGCTGGGTGACGTTCCTGGCTGGCAAAGCATTATAAACCAAACGTTTCAAGGTGATAGTTAACAGGAATGTCTGCCTGCTGTAGAGATAGAAAGGGAAAAAGATCAGATTATGCACAAAGAAGTTAGCAGAGACTGACAAAATCTCTATTGGAGCTTGGTCTTGGCAAGAAGAAGCCCAAGGGCTGTCTGGACCTCATCCTTGTCTCACTGGAATCTGATGAGCAGCTGGAAACTTTGATCAAAGAATGCCCTTGTACAGAAACAGGTTCCACAGTCCCCCCTGACCGAGGATTTCTGTGAACTTTAGGGTCACAGGCTGTTGTTAGGAGTGTCCTCCCACAGAGAAAAGCACAAGAAGCAGAAGAGTGACAAGCCCATGTGGTAATGAAGCTCTGTGTCAGAGGTGAGACAGACTTTAACCCAGGGAGGCTCTCTGGGTGCACAGAACCCCATTTGCCTGGGCACATCGGGTTCTGGTACCATTTGGGGTAACAACTCTGCCATGACTTCTTGGGAGTCGATTCTCACATCCCTTCTCTCCAGCTGCAGCCCAACAGTGGGCAAGGAGTAGCTGGAGTGCTTGTACTGGGCCCCTAACAGAATGTGTAGGTAAGAGATCTTACTCCCAAAACTCCAGAGAGAGAAGAGCCTGGTCTGTCCTCAATGCTGAGCAATCTTGGTCTCCTTAAGAACTGGAGGAATCTGAAATAAAACATTGGGCTACTTCTCTCAGCATTGCTGCTGGTGGCTCAGCTCCAGCCTCAGACAAAAGGGGCTGATCACGATTATCTGTCCCTTTTCTCTCAGGGCAGAGCCTGTGATGTCCTGGGGAAGGAGGACAGTCAGGATTTTCTGGTCTTGGTGCAAGCTCTGGAGGGAATCAGCCTCTCTGAGGATCAGCTGAGCTCCACCTGGGCTGTCCTGGCTGCCATTCTGCAACTGGGGAACATCTGCTTCACTTCCTACGAGGTACACTAACCCTTGGCACCTTAGGAATGGGAGATTTGTGCTGAACATTGCTGGTATCCCATGTAATGGGACTGAAGATCACATCCTTTGAAGACTATTCTACTTTTCCAGTGTTGGGCTTTAGACTGACCTAGGCAGGGACAGAAATGGGAGGCAAATAAGGGTCATTGGAACTTGGGTGACTCTTTAAGGAGCCAAAATGAACTGATTTTTTCCCAGCTCTGTGACCAGCTCTGTGCAGCTGAGGTGCTGTTGAGAATATTAATACTGGTGGGACTCATATCCCATCCATAGTTGAACCATCTGTTGTTCTCTATTATTTAGAAGGAATCCTGTGAACATGCTGCCATTGCCAGTGACACTGAGATTCAGATTGTGGCCAATTTGTTGTGTGTCTCACCAGATTTCCTGCAAAGTGCTGTCACTCACCGTGTCACTGTGAGTACATTTCTGGTGATTTCTCATTCATCCTGAAGCACAGGATGTTCTAGCCCAATGCTCTGTCAACAGAAGGGTCACCACCTTAGAAGGCCCAAAATCTGGGAAGTAACAGCAGGAGTAAAATGGTTGGGGTGAGCTGAATGACTCAAGGCAGCTCAGTAAAGGTGGCAGAAATCACATCTAGGAGGGCTTTTTTCTGACATGAGGTGTATTTGTGAGATAATAACTGTAAATTCTGGCTCTTTGTGTATCCAGGTGACATCTTATGACCGGATCTTCACCCCTCTGTCTGTAGAAGGAGCCATTGATGCCAGGTGACTCCTGCTGTTGTTTGGGTTGGTGAGATGCACCCAAGACTGTGCAGTAACTGGTTTTACTCCCCTCTCCCACTCAGGGACTCCATTGCCAAGACTCTGTACTACCTGCTCTTTGAGTGGCTGCTGCTGAGGATCAATGAGTGGTTGGCTCCCTGGGAATCAGACTGTGCCCTGGGCATTGTGGACATACATGGTTTTGAGGTTACTTTTCCTGTTCTTTGCTATGATCTGGGCTGAGGGTGCACATGCTCATCAAGACCTCTGAATTTTTCACTTAGGACTTCTGTTAAATTCTGTGTGTCCCAATGAATGCTGAAAGCAATGGAATATATAGGTGGGGCCGTGCATTCGAGAGTAGATCTCTTCTTCTTCGTGCTCCTTCACAGTTTGTCTTGCCTCTTGCTGTTCAGCCTAGTCAATAAACCAGGCTGAGAGCTTGTAAACCAGACAGAAGATGATTTGAACTTCTCAGGTTCATTCACACTGATCAGAACCAGCTGCCTGAAGGAGCAGATCAGTCCAGCACCAGCTGGGGCTGTGCAGAATTTACAGGAAGCCACAGGCCCCTGGGCAGGCTGGGTGTTGGAAGGGATGATCCCTTTTTTTCTCTGCAGGATCTCGGAGTGAACAGCTTAGAGCAGCTCTGCATCAACTTTGCCAATGAGCACCTGCAGTGGTTTTTCAGTCAGACTGTCATTGCCCAGGAAGAGGTAAATGGAACTCAGTGTAACTCACACTAGAATGTTAAGGCAACACATGTGGAATGAGCTGAGGCAGCTTCAGATGGAAAGTATCCTTTAGGAGGGAATAGGAAGCTGAATAGACTTGGTCATCTAAAGCAGAATCCATGGAATCCTAGTCCAAAGAGCTGGTTGTTTAACATCTTTTACTAATTCTGAAGTAAATTAAGGGAAGGGGAGTTTGTTAGTGCCTTGCTCCTTTTTCCAGATTTTATTAGTGAGTTGGTCAGGATCAAGGAGCCCAGACCTCAGCCAGCACTTTTAAAACCTGTTTGTCTCCTTTGTAGCATTTTATGTACTACTTATATCCTGGGGATGAAAGTGTATTTATCAGATTTTTTTCCTTTTACAGTCCACTTTATCACTCTGCTTAGCAGCCTTCCTCTGTAAAATAAAAAAGCCCATTAGTGTCTTTAGAAGAAGTTTCATAAGATAAAATCAGATAATTCTAGGCAAGTTCCTAACAGCAGTGAAACACTAACTTCCTGATGAACAAACTGAATCCCTCTGTTAACTCCCTCCATTTGTTCTTGTTTCCATGGCTGGATTTGGCCTTTAACATGCAGGAGGAATATAGCCAAGAGCAGTTATCTTGGATTCCTATTTCCAAGATGCAGAGTGAGTCATGCCTAGATTTCCTTACTGCAAAACCCCATGGCATCTTGTGTATCCTGGATGACCAGACATCACTGACTCAGGTGAGAAGCCCTTGGCCTCTCGTGTGATCCCTTTCACAGGATGGTTATGGTGAGGCTGTTATCCAGACTGAACAGTCACTGTGTCTGCACAAGTCTGCACAAGATGGTTTTACCTTTGGATTAACAGTAGCTTTTCAGTCTGTTTAATATGTTGGAGCAGCAGGGAATGTGTTTGTTACCTTCTTTACAGGCCACAGACCACACTTTCCTCCAGAAGTGCCATTACCATCATGGGAACAGCCCTTGGTACACCAAGCCCAAGCTGCCTTTGCCAGTGTTCACTGTGAAGCACTATGCAGGCCCTGTCACCTACCAGGTGAGCTGGCAGGGGCTCAGAGCAGCTGGAGCAACAGCCCAGCTTGGGGACAGGCTGTGGGCATCCTGATGGACCAGCTCCAAGTCCTGTCAACAAAGCCCTCCCTTAGTAACTTCACATCACTCCAGACCACCAGTGTATCTGAAAAGGAGATTTTTGTATTAGGAGAGGTAACTAAGCCTCAGTGACACAACAGCCTACATTGCTTATGCCCTGGAAATCAAGGAAAGCTCTTGCTGCTGAAAAAAAGAGAGGCCAAAGGCTGCTGGGCAATGTGAAGGGAAAAAGGAACAATCCCTCCTAAAAGCAAAAGACATTGTCCCCTCCACTCCTGGAGGCAGCAGGAAGAGCCAGCTTCATTCTGTAGGGTTTTCCTCTTGTTCCACCTCTGCAGCTCCTGTCCCCAGTGTGTGCAGGAGGGGTGTTTGCCTGTCTGAGTGGTGCATTAAACCAGACTTTGCCTCTGCAGGTCCACAAGTTTCTTAATAAAAACCGTGACCAGCTGCATCCAGAGGTGCTGGACGTCTTCTCTCAGAGCCACCTCAAGGTACTGCAGTGGTTCAGGAGGAAAATCTCTATTGCAGACACCAAATGAGCCAGTCACTGCTTTTATGTGAGAAGCAGAAAAATCCCCATCAGGTGTCAGGAGAACCTGGAGAACCTGAAGAGTTTGAATCTATGTGGGACATATGGAAGCACATGTGGGAATTAGTGAGTTGTCTTTGCCCATATTTGAGGCATTTTATATATAAAATGCACAGACTGTCTGAAAGTACAGTTGGGTTCCTGGCACTGCTGAGGGCAAGGGAGAATGGTCCTCTAATTTCAGGTAGAAGAGATTGTTCTTTCCATGTAGTTTGGGGAGTTTTGGTCATTTCTTTGTTTCTGCAGCTGGTGTCTCACATTTTCCAGAAGGCTAAAGCTGCCTATAGTCAGCAAAGGAAGCTGGGAGCCAGGGGCAAAGGGCCCAAGCCCCAGGCCTCCACACTGGTTTCCAAATTCCAGCAGTCTTTGCAGGACCTCACAGACAAACTGAGAAGGTGAGAGATGCTGTTGCACCCAGAAGTGTCTGAACTCTTTCCAGGGTCAGCACAGAGGGGAGGGTGACCAAACATTCTTCCTTCTGTTTTCCAGGAGCCATGCCTTCTTCATTAGATGCATCACCCCTAATCCCAAAAAGGTAGGGCAGCACCCCAAGCTCCTTCTGAGGTCCCTGAGTTCCTTGAAGTCCATTCCTCTCTGACAGCTCTCATTTTGCAGCTGGGATTTTAATTTCTTTGCTTCATTTGATAGCTTGAGACTTTTCTTCCCCTTTCTCTGTCTCTCACCCTTCCCTGTGGCCGTGTGAGTTAACTCTGTGCTGGAGGAGCAGAAGCCAGTGTCAGCTGGACACCAAATAAGGCATTGGGTTTTGTATTCCACTGCTCAGAGATCATGGCAAGATCTCACCTCAGGACAGGAAAATAGAAGGAAACCCTTTCTAAAGTCCCTGCCTTCTGTCTCCTTTTAGCTTTGTTTTTCGTTTTACATTTTTCTTCTGTCTTATCTTCACAGCTGTCAAATATCTTTGATGTGGAGTATGTCACTTGTCAGCTGCGACATTCCGGGATACTGGAAGCTGTCCACATTAGAAAGGAGGGATACCCCATCCGTCTTCCTTTCCAGAACTTTCTGGCCAGGTACAGCTGGGTACTGGCTTGGGATTCCCCAGCCACTTGGCCCTGGATGAACTTGTCAGCACACTGTGATTTCTCTGAGGGCTCCAGTTACAGCCCTGGCTTCTGTCATACCAACACCTCATCTCCCAGGTATGGGCTCCTGGCCGGGCGAGGGCTCAGCTGCTTGGAGGAAAGAGAAACCTGTGCAGCAGTGCTGGCTCGTGTGGTGGGGAACAACTCAGATCTCTATCAGATTGGAGTAACAAAGGTGATGCCTACAGAGAATTTCATCTGAATTTCACAGGCACAGCCACTGATGCACTGATGGCAAGGCATGGAGAGCCCAAAGAGAGAGCACGTTGCATGTTTTCCCCTCTCATGCTTTGCCTCTTGTCTCAGTTACTAAGGAGACATTTTTAGCATTTCAGATAAGGAGGAGAGTCTGTCTCCAGACTGTTGTAGCAGCACGGCCAACTCCTTCTTATACCCAGCATTCCTTAATGGAGGTCTTGACTTCTACCTTTGCTGCCTACTAACCTTTGTCACTCCCTGAATCCTTGTCCTCCACAAATGGATGCATCCATCTCTATCACCTACACCTCTGCCTCCTGCCCTCCCCAGTTTCCTTAGCAGGGAACCTTAAAGGCCCCAAAGAGATAAACCAGCAGCTTTTATTATTGATCAGCTCTTAGAGAACCTGCTGCTTCCCTCGTGGGTCAGCAGCTGCTGCCTTTGCCCAGGTCTTTCTGAAGGAGAAGGCCAGGCAGCTGCTGGAGAGACAATGGATCCAGAGGCAGAGCTGGGCTGTTGTTACTCTGCAAAGGAGATTCCGATGCCTCCTTCACCGCAGACGCCTCCGTGTCCTCCAGGAGAAGGTCCCCATCATTCAGGCTCACTTCCGAGGCTACCAGGCAAGGTCAGGAGCCAAAGGCCAGGCCAGAGACAGCCCTTTGGCCTTGCCTAGGACAGCCAGGTGGGGATGTGCCTGGCCAGACCCCTCCTGTTGGCTCCTGGCCAGCTTTATGTGTGTGTTGCTGATGCTTCCCCCATTAGCCAACTCCTCTCTTTTCTCATCCCTCTAGGAAGCGTTACAGGAGGCTCAAGAAGACTTTGGTGCAATTCAATACCACGATTTTAATCTCCAGACCTTTGATTCAAAGGAGGAAGCGCTGCCAGGTAACAACACTCTTCCCAGAACAAGGTGTGCGGGAGGAGATATTTGTGCACTAAGCAGAAAGAACTGGTGACTGGGTGAGGCCAGGGCAGGGATGGCTTTAGAAAGTTTGTTGAAAATGATCCACTGAGGTGTCCTTCACTCTCTGGTTGACATAAATGTAGTCAAATGAAGGAACCACAGAGACTGGAGCCTTCTTTTCCTCAACAACATTCAGAATTGACAAAGTTAGTACAAGCACAGCTGATTCATGTGTCTGGCTATGTGAGCTTCTCTAGGCTGCCCCACACAAACAAGAACTGATTCCATCTGTGGTCTGCAGAGATGGTGCTCTGCTCAAGCTATGAGGAGTCTTTTGTCTTGCTCTTTTAGTTGTCCAGATTGATTTCTGCTGTTTTCCAAGATGATGACTGAAATGCAAGATTTTTTCAGTCCACAATGATCCTCTCCTGATCCCTTAACAGCTACCTCAGACTGCTCAAGTCCTTGGGCTTTTGGAAATTAGGTGGGGTAAGAACAGGATGGCAGTTTATTAAGAAGATGGAAAATTGTGTGGAAGAGAGAGCCATGATTTTGTCAAATGGTAGAATGTATTTCACACAAGCTATTAAAAAGAAAAATTGAAAACATGAAATTAGACTGTTCATCCCTAGAGTAGCCACTCTTATCCCCATAGCTGTCAGCTTCACAAGGGAGGGACCTGGCACAGCTGCTGGCATGGCCAGCAAAGGATGTGGTTAAGGTCAGTGGTATTATATACCTGCAGAGGTGCCTTCTACCATGCCATGCCCAGAACAGTGTGAGTTTCTGTTCCATTTTCTGCCCTTCCTACTTGGACAGGATCCAGCTTTCCTTTCTCACAGGTAACCACTACAGCACAGTTCTTTTGAATCCGTTTCTGTTTCCCGAGTGTTTACTTGCTGAGGTTTCTGTACGTGCAGGAACAACAGCAAATGTCTCAAAGTTCACCTGCTGCAAAGTTCCTCCTTTCCCCCCCCACCCCTCAGCCTTGCCCTTTGGACTTTAGCATGTTACTGTCTTTCTCAGCCCAACCCTCATAACCTGCCATCTAGTCACACTGATCTGCAGCACTGACAAGCAGGAGGGAGAGAGGCACAGACCCTCCTTTTCCATCTTGGAGTAGGAGTCAGGTGAGTGATGAGGCTGGAGAATAATAGAATTGATGGGAAAGGGCAGAGCTGCAAGGAAGTTTGGCTTTTGGTATCCCTCCCACTCTTCTAAAGGGTTTCCTCTCTATGGATAAATTCATCCATCCATGTTCAGGCTATGTTGTGTTCTTTGATGCTGGAGAAGGCAGGTGACTGTTTCTGACAGCTCCTGTGTGCTTTTGTCCTGAGACACATCAAATGCTCGGCACTGGAGGGAAGATGTGGCAGGATGCTGGGCAGGTGGTGAAGGCTTTTGCTGTTCAATTGTGTTGTGCAGGGCAGGTGGTGTTTCAGCACAGCTCAGGGCTTTGCCTGGGCATCCCCTTCTCAGTGCACTATGTGGGGTCCCAGGAAGGTTCTGTGGCTGTTCTGTCATTTCATCTGCTGGAACAGGACACTAGGTCCTGCTCATCCACAGTGTTTGCCCTCAGGAGTAGCTGGAATTGATTTTATAGACATATTTTCCCACCCCTCTGTCCCCTTTTCATCTCCTAAAAGCAGGAGTTAGAGGACAGGAAACAAAGGAGGAGATCCCTGGCTGGTGGTGACGCAGAGAACGGTCCCAACCAAGGAATGGTGAGTTGTCAAATGGTTTGGGAGAGTCTGAGATCAAACAAGCTCCTTGTGCCTCCTCAGCCCAGGTTTGCTGAGGAACAGCGGAATGTCTGGAGGGTGTACACATGTGTGCTAGAAAACTTGCAGGTTAGCTTGATATAAAGAGCTTTCTAATACATAAATATCCCATTAGTTCAGTGATTCCCAAACTCTGGGCATAGCCAGGCATCATAACGTGGTCCTGAGGCAGAGCACTGTATTTGTTCACAGCACTGGACCTGTCCTTCAGAGCTGGGGGCAAGATGATTTTTAATGACCATGTTCTCTTGTGAAGGGTGGGAACGAGGCAGTTTTGCACAAATGTGTTTATAGAACGAGATGTAGAGGAAGAGACATATTCAAGGCTTTGTAAAAAGTTTAGCCTGTATTTACACTGCTAACTAATGTCATTATTTGTATGTTTAGACCAAGCACACATTTGCTGTCATGTGTGTAGTGAGAGAATCTGAATTGACATCACCCAAAATTTTGTACAGATTTGTTGGTAACAACAGGAGTGCTCTAGTTGTATCACCTGCTTCCTCAGGTGTAGATCCAGGACTACAGAATTTCACAGTCCACCTCCTGAAGATACCATTGAAAAACCAGACATAAAGTCAACTATCTTCTTAAGAGCAAAATCAAACTGATCAAAAAAGCTGTGAATCTGTCTTTAAGCATCACTGAGAGATTATGTGGAGGAAGATGTCAGAATAGTGTGCTGGTGACAAGAAGCTTTACTATGCAGATCTTCAAAAAAATCCCCCAAACCCACAAAATAACTCTCAAAACCTCAGGCTTTGTGTCTCTGGCTTGGTTTCATGGTGCCTTAATGTGAGTAGTTCTGTCTGAAATGCCTGAAATGCCATATGTCAGACAGTGATGCTGATAAACTGTGTTGCATTGGCCCATCTACTTCCTACCAATGAAAATATAATGCAAGGTGCAAACCAGTAAAAAAATCAAGGCTCATTAGCCAGATTCTCATCTGAATGATCCAGTTACAGATCTGAGTTTCCTTTGGAAACCTCAAAATAGTGTTGTGCATCAAAGGTCAGAATCAGATCTCTATTTATGCCAGACCACTTTTGGATATTGAAAAATAAAACTAAAAATGCCAGGAAAAGGCACAGGGGGAAACTGCCCTTAACTCTTCAGCTGCAATCTCTTCTGTGCAATATGCCAGACTTGTTAGTAATGAGAGATGAGTCAAAGAAAGTCAATTTTCCTGTCACTCCCCTCGTGGCGGTTGATTTTTTTTTAAATTTAGAAATTGCTCACCTTTCCCTCCTTTGTTGGCCCACATCACATAGCTCTGTTAATGTGATACTTCCCTGTTTGTAATGGTTGTGAATGTTGCAGAGACAGAAATTGCTGGTTTGGCTCAGATGCTCATTCCCTGTTCTGGCAGCTTTTCCAAGGCATCTTCACTCAGTGTGACCAGCACAGCCCAGGGTTTCTGTGTGGTTCCACTGCTGGCAGCCCAGTGACTCTCCTGCTTCTCTCTTGCAGGACGTGGGGCTACTGGAAATCCCTGCAGAGCTCGCAGACCTCCTGCAGTTTCTTCAAGGTGAAAAGTCCTCCCTTTCCGTGCTGTTTTACTTGGGTATTTCCTTGTTTACAGCAGTGTCAGCCCGTGTTTGTTCTGCCTGCTGCCTGTCATGGCTTGGATTTGATTTAAATAACACAAACTGTGAATATTGTTTCCCAACACGACAGGGTGGAAAAATAACTTGGGCCAAGGACAGAACACCAGATTAAAAATCAGTATATTTGTTAAATTTTTGACTCTTCTTTTGAACTGGGCTGAGAAAAGTGATGACAGTGATGGTGCAAAACCCTTTGGTTGAAGTTATGTGACAACAAACTGCTTGATGGACCCATGTGTCTGACAGAGATGAGTATCTGAGGTGGAAGAACTTAAACCCATCTTTTATCTACTCAAAAATCATTACAATCTTTAAGGAAATTGAAGATGAAGAAGTCTAAACCACAATTTTGGCAATTTCAAGGGAATATTTTTAGGTTTCATTAAAAATTACTTCCTCAAAAGTACTTACTTATTTTTAAATGGAAAGAGAAACAATGTAACAACACACCAGCCTAAGGATATGACAATGTGACAAGTTGAGTGCATGATGCTTTTTAGTACTTAAGGATAATACAATGTATCAGCACAAGGACCTGTTTTTCTTGGTATGGAAAGCTTTTTGTTCTGTTTTCAAACCACCAAAATACCACTGACTGAAATATTGTCCCAAGCTCTTGACCTGACCTTCTGCGTTAAGTTATTTGCAGTTGTGTTTCCTCTGTAGTTCTTTGTAAAATGGTAAATATTTAAGTTGTAAATATTTAAGTTGTGAATGGATTGAGGCAGGATTTGCCTCTTTGTATTGCTGTAGTGTCAAGCGAAATGCCAGCAGTGCCCCTGGCCTCCCGTGTGGCACAGCAAGGGATACAATCAGCCAGAAGAGGCTTGTGAATTGGAGCAGACTGTGCTGGATTCCCAAATACCTCACACTTCATGGCATAGCCCTCTAGGGATTATCAGCTGCTCTAGTGAGCAACTAGTCCAGAGGAGCTCAGGGAACACTGAAACTGCTGAAAATGAAAGCTGATGGGATAGAAACAGGGAGGAAGAGCAGAGCATCCAGGGACACCTTGGTTTGGAGCTAGAGGAATGCACAGGAGCTGTGCTGCATTGAGCAATCCCTTCATTTGGGAGGATGTTTGCTCCTCTGTTATCCATGGTAATTCCCTCCTTATGAAGACCTCCCATTTACTTGTTGACTGAACAGTTGTCAGCAGCATTTCTGCATGGGCTCAGTGTCTCCTGCCTTGTAAATGCTGCAGAACAGAACTGAACCTCCAGGTGCTCCCTGCCCTCTCGGTGTTCCCTGGGGAAAAGGGTCTGAAAGGTCAGAGCTGTAAAACCTCTCTGTTGAAGTGAGGCTATGCCTGCTTGGGAATCTGAGGCAGCAGGGCCAGGCCAGTGTCCCTGGAGCCAGGGGCTGGTGGAGGTGCTTGGGCAAGGTGAGGTTTAGTCATGACTTGCTCTGTGATTTGGGTGTGCTCTGTTTCCTTGCCATCAGACACATCACCAGATGTTCTCTTGCAGGTCGATACCAAGCACAGGACAACCAGATAACTGAGACATCACCTCCAGAAGTCAAGGTCAAAGATGACCTTTCCCTCCCACCCACCATCAACAGCTATCCCTTCTCTTCCTTCATTAAGTCACACTTCCAGGTGGGAACTCTTTTTATCTCTCTTCGTTGCTTCCCTGCTGGGCAGACACACTAATTCCAGCAACACCAGGAGCGAACTCTACCTTTTTGTCCTTTTGTTTCTTTGCAGAAACCAGATTTCCCTGCCCCTGGTCAGCCTTTGCATCACTCCTTAACCCATCTGGATGCTGGACACCAAGAGAGTGCACTTGAGATCAACAAACTGGTAGGAGATGTTGTTCTTGACCTTGTTGAAGAACAGGTGGGCACAGAAGATGTTTTGATGCCTTTATACAACAAGTGTAAAGTGGTGGATACTGTTCTTATGGTACATGGTGGGCTAGAAAAGAAGAATAAATTTCTTCTTTTAGGCCTTGGAGGTCACATGCAGTCCCTTAGGGTTGCTGTGCTCTTGGGTCAGGCATAGACCAACCACAGATCACTGGGATCAAAGTGAATTGCCTGGTGATGTGGCTTCAGAATTTAGGAGGACATATAGGAATTTGAATGTTAAGCCTTAGTTTCCCAATATTCCAGATTCAGTAGCAATGACAGTATAAAGGAGGTCTGTCTTCTTAACCACTAGCCCATCTATCAGTCATAAAAAATTTGATTTAACCCACATCTTTTCCATGGTGTGGTTTAGAGTAAATATATGGATTGTATCTCAGGCTCATGGTTGTGTCAGCACTCAACAGGGGACAGTGAACTGTTGTATAAAGGCTGGAAAAGGACAGGGACTTTGTAATCAGGAAAACTGCTCCTGGAACCACACCCTAACTGTAGTGTTTGTGGGAAGGGGATGGTATTATTTCAACTCTGTGGATGTGAAACAGACATTTCTTTACATTTCTTCTTAAAAGTTGTAATGTTGAAATGTTTGAAAATAGAATGAAACTCCAGATAATTTCCAAGTAAATCTGGTAATCCTTCTGAGAATTACATAGAATTAAAATAAGCCCATTAAGAAAATGAATACATAAAACCAGTCTCTTGTTTTGTCCTCATGATCCCAATTATAGAAGAGCATAAGGTTCAATAAAGTCTTGTGAATAGGATTGTGTTTAAGCAGAATACTATTATTTTTCCTGAAGATCAAAGGCAATTTTTGTCCATTGCTAATGAAGTAGGGATTTACTACAAAGAATTTTATGAGAACTAAATAACAACCATCTCCTGTTTTTCTCATTGAATCTCTGACACACTTAGTAGCCTTAAAGAGTGACAACACTTCTGGAAACAGTCAATGTTCTTTCCAAAACTGTCCATGGCACATTTTAGAAAAATTTAATGACATATTGAATTGTAAAGGCTGAAAGAAATTATTCTGTACCTAAGGGCAAGAAATGCAAATTACAAAAGCATTGAAGATATTGATATGCGTAGCCAAGAAACTGAATCATTGCTTTAGTGAGTTTGTTGAGACACCACATCTCATACTACTTGATATAATATTAACTATAACAAAGTATTTTTAGTAGTCAGTGGGGTCTGTAACAAATATCCTGTGGTAATTTACTTGTTTATCTGAGCCCTGCCCAAAGAAAGGGGAAGTATTTTGCCCATGACCAAATTCTGAGTCATAACCAAGAAGAGACTGAGGTCATCCTGACTTTTTGTCAAGATTCAGTCTCTATAAATGTTGTCTCCTAAATTCCCCAGCATTTAGATGGTTCATAAAACCTGAAAACATCCCCTGATCTGAGTTTTGGCAGCTCTTAGACTATGGTATCAACAACCCCGGTTGTCACCTTACAACACAGTTTGGGACAGAGGGTCACAGCTTGAGTTCTCTTTTTTTTTCCCCCTGGATGCTTCCAGATTTTGCGGTTCATTGGTGACAAGAGTCTCCATGGGTGGCAGGAGGTGCTTCTGGGCAACTACATTGCTGGAAGAGGTTTGAATAACATAGCTCTGCGCAACGAAATCTTCAGTCAGGTGGTTGCCCAGACATGGAAGAACCCAGACATGGAGCACAGCCAGCGAGCCTGGGTCCTCATGGCAAGTCTGCTGAGCTGCTTTGTCCCTTCCCCAGCACTGGAGAAGCCATTGCTGAAGTAAGGAGGGGAAAAGAGCAATTCTCACCTGCATTGCAGTGAAGAGGCATGAGCAGAGTGCTAAATGCAGTTGGCTTTCCCTAGGTTTGTGTCAGACCATGGCATGGAGGGCTACAATGCTGTTTGCCAGCACAAGATCTTGACAGCAGCACAGTACACAGAGGTGGACCCTGCATCCTCTCGGGCCTACCCTCCCACTCAGCTGGAGTGGACAGCAAACCAGAGGAGAGGGAAGATGGTGCTTGATGTTCATACCTTTAATGGTAACTCATGCTTCTGCCCTCCTGCTGTCTTCTAGTCCCCAAGGACTTTTCCAGTGCAGAAATCAGCATTCAGAAAATACTTCCCTCAATTTAGTAAAGAAGGATCAGAACACTGGTTGCTGCTGGCTGGTACAACCATGGGGGATACAAGCACCTGAACCTAGACAGAGAACTCACAAAGTCTGGGCCTGGTGAGATCTACTGCTCAGGCTTAGGGATGAGATTCTCCTGGGTTTGGGCCCATCTCACAGAGGGCTGTTCTGGCTGTGCATCTCTGGGTCTGGTTTCCCCGTTACCCATTATGGCACAGCCTATGCAGCAGTAACTTGTTACAGGCACTTTCTGCCTTTCTCCCTTCTCAAATATTGCCTTATGCTGCCCCTTGAATGATCAGAAGCTCTGTGAACTGAACACAGAACATCCCTACTCTGGCTCCTTGTGAGTGGAGTGATGGCCCAAGCAAACCAGACACTGCAGAGGTTTTCAGCTGTCAGGTTGGAAGTGCCAACCTGCGCCATCATTTATTTTGGATGTGAATGTTCACATGGAGCTCTCCATGTGCTTCCAGTCCTCCTGTAGTCCCTGCTCAGGACTGTGTGAGACTTTCCAGCTGGGCTCTGCCTGTGTCCCATGGAGTGTAGGTGTTGCTTTGGGTCCTGTCAGGGAGGCTGTGGGTACTGACTTTCTTCTCTGTGCCAGAGGAGACATTCTCAGCTGAGGTGGAGTCCTGGATGACTGGGGAGCAGTATGCAGGCTGGATCCTGAGTGCAAGGTACTGCCAGAGGATGGGGGAAGGTCTCGGGGTGTGAAAGAGGCTTCACTAGTCCTAAGGTTCAGACTGATCAGAGCTGCAGGCTGGAATTTTTATGGTCAAATGTGGAATAGCCATTCCTTACCCACTCTGGCTTTCTTCTTCACCCTCCATCCATGTGCATAAAGTGTAGGCTTTTTTAGGAACAGAGGAATCATTGGTGTGATCTGTCAGAGCAGCTTCAGGGAAAAATTGAAGAGAAAAAAGGGAAAAAAGAGAAAAATCTTACCCTGAGCACTTAAGTTGATTCACACCATGAATCTAGAAGCTTAAGCCAGCATAGACAAGGCAAGAAGAAACTTGAATGCAATGTTTTCCTTCCTCTCTCTTTCCCTTGCCACCTGGACACCTTTCTTCTCCTTCCTTTCCTGTTACCAGGGGCTGTGATAAGAAGACTCGAGGGTGGTCTGTCTCCATGTTAACTGGCAACACATGGCGGGACCTGCTGGGCTGTGACTTTGTGCTGGACCTCATTGGAGAGATGGAGGAGACCAGCAACTTCAGCAGCTCCTCCCAGTCCTCAGCTGAGTTCCCCATCACTTCAGAAAGGGACAGGAGCATCTTCCAGTCCTCTGACCTGGACTCGTAAGTCACTTATTCCTCCTGCCCCATCACTTGTGGTCCTGTCAGCCAGTGATTCATCTTTCAGCACTCTGGTCCTTATCTCATTTTCCTCTTCAACAGGATTCCTCCTGCTCCAGGAATCCAGGCCCCTGCCTTCCCACCCCCTATCCTGCCTCCAGAATTCATGGATTTCCATCCGGGTAAGCTTTAGCCCAGGACTCTGGATGACACTGGGAAGGGCCAGATGGGCCCAAGCCAGGGAATCAGAGCAGAGGAAGAGTCAGGAGGATGTCAAGGAAGGGAAGGCTCCACTCCAAAGCTTGATTAATAGGGTCTGGAGACAGGGGAACATTCCTTACCTGCCTTTTCATCAGACCTCTCTGTTCCTAGAGTCAAGGACTAGGGATGACCTGAGGAGCCCTGTAGGCCTGGATCACTATGTGGATGATCTCTTCAGCACTGTGCTGCATCAGGGCTCCAGAGTATCAGTAAGTCCCTTGGTGTCCCTTCCTACTTTCTCTCTTCTATCCCTATCTATCTTCTATCCCTCAAGTATTTCTCTGCCTATTGACCACTCCTGGTCAGCACAGACTTGTCTCTGGATGTCTCTCCCTTTGTGAAGGGAGTCTCTCTGAGCTCAGATAACTCTGTTTGTTCTCCATGCAGGATCTGGAGAACAGGGATAGTCTCACTGGACGCATGAAAGGAGGTGGGAAGATTGGATCCAGAGGGAGAGGAATCCTTCCTCCTTCAGGTCTGTAAGGGGATGGGGACAGCTGGGAACACCTGTGGGGCTACATGAGCTTCAGTGAGCACAAGTCAAGGAGCCCCTTAAATGCTAATTATTGCATGGACTCACGCAATGAAGCATTGATCTTTAGCACAGGTCATTATTAGAAGTTGCACCTCTCACTCCCAGGGGCTGGGAGCCAGATGCTTTGGGGAAGGGGTAGGTAAGGGAACCACCTTTGATCTGCTTTTAATTTCTCTCTCAAGTTGGTCTGGGGGTCAAGGCAGCAGGTAACTTGTTTCTGACCTAGGCCATCTCTTCCCCAGACAAATACTTGTAAGTCATGTATTCACCCTGTGCTTTGACAAAATAGCTGGTGCCTTTTTCAGGGAACGGTTTTAATCTTTCTTATTGCTTCCTTACAGAATTTCCTATCATCTGTAGCTATTTCTGGGGTTAGTAAGTGTGAACCCTGCAGGGGTTCTAGTTTGTGTGTTTGGTTTCTTTACTTTTCCTTCTTTCTGTGGAGCTAAGACTCGGGCATCTTCAGCAGAGTGGAATCAAACAACAATACATTAATGGCACTGAGAGATCTGCACGGGTAGGAACACACCCAGCAGTTTCAGAAAAGTGGCAAACACCCAGTTCAGTCATTACTGAGACTGGGACTATTTTTGGCTATTATAGAGGCTCTGGGGCATGACAACCCCTATTACAGATCACTGGCCTGAGGCCAGTTTGTCACTTCTGTGGCTGCTTAGATGAGTGAGGACTATGAACATCTTACCATGAAGATCCCAGGGCCATCCTCACTGATGAGGACATGATTCAGCAAACCTGTGCTGTGTGCTGACTCCCTCCCAGCCAAGACTGACCTCCATGCCCCTTGCTCTGCTGCCTTTTTCCACAGTGGGATTTGTTTTGTGACCCCATATGGGCCTTGACTGCTGAGAGGAGAGGAATTCCTTTCTCCCCACAACTCCTTCACAGAACACAATGTCATCCAGGTCAGGGTTTGTTGTTCATCCACCCTTGCTACCTGCTGCAAAGAGACCAATATGGATGTGGCAGTCCCAGCACTGGGGATCTTTTCCCATCCCTCAATAGAAACCTTCCTCTGCAATTATACAAAGGAGTTATTTTTGTGCTTAATCGTAATAGGTGGTGTCCTAATCTAGGCTGCAGAAGCAGGGTCTGGCAGGCCCCACATTTTTCTTAGGTTTCCTTTTTCTACCTGAGTTTTGCTGTGTCCTGCTGTGGTTGGTGCATGTGGAGAGCAGCAGAGGTGATGTGCTCTGTGGGATTCCTCAGGGTGGGATTCCCCAAAAGCACTGCACATGGTCTTTTGCCTCTAGGCTTCTCTGGAATGACTCAAGTACCAGTTTACCAGCCCATGCCTTCCATGATGGGGATGCCAGCAGCCATGCCCATGATGCCAGGGGCTGGTGGGGTTGCACCCATGCCAGGTAATTAACAGTGTTTTAACTATAGAGGGAAAGAGGTAGAAGAGGGAGGGTGTCAGTGGAGCCCTGTGCATTTCAATGCCAGGTGGGGAGCTTGGTGAACACTCTGCTATGGGCTGATGCTCAAATGGTGTGGGGAACAGTCCCCTGTGTGCTCTTGCAGATGTGTGTGTGTGTCTTCCACAGCCATGGTTATGCCCCAGCCCATGGTTCCAGCTGTAGATCCCAACCAGTTAGCAGCACAGCAGCAAGCCTTTATCAACCAACAAGCCATGCTCATGGTGAGTGGAAGGGACTGGCTGGGAGTGGCCCAGGAGCTGGGGAAGAACAACACACTGGTGTTTGTGCTGTGGAGAGGGGAGCCCTGCTCCCCTCCTGCCTTACGCCTGCTCTAAGTGCCACTGTGTGTTGGGGGTGACCTCTGTAAGGCTGGGATTATTTAAGACTGAAAAACTGGGAACTCCCATTTTGCCCCTTTGTTTACCTGGGACACTGAAGCATCATTGGTGAGTGAGGAGCAGGGACAAGGGCAGGCTCTGAGAAGATTCAGCTGTAATTCCCATGGGTTTTAAGCCGGGATTTGCTACAGATGCAGATCTGCAGTGTTCTGCTTTCTGTGCAAATGGTTGTGAGTGCAAGGCAGTCCTAGCCTGGTAGCTGAGTCTTTGGAATGGTGTTAGGAGCTCTATGTCCTTGGCTGGCTGGGAGCAGACTCCCTGGACATGCCCTGTGCACTGGGAAATTTGCAGTGGACTATGTAGGCATTCTGTGAATACCAGTGAAAGAACGGGACAGCCTTGACTGATGGCTGGTGGTGGCTTTGTGCAGCCTAGAGCTCATGGACATTGCAATTTCTTCCCCCAGGCCCAGCAGATGACTCTTCAAGCCATGAGCATTTCCCAGCAGCAGCAGCAGCAGCTGCAAAAGTCTCTTGAGAAGTCAAGGCCGAGAGTCTCAAGTCCACCACAAACCCGAGCCTCAACCACTCTCCCAAAACCCAACAAGCCTTCCATCAGCCAGGATGCTACACCACCAAAGTCTCCAGAACAACAAGCTAAGGCAAATTAACCTGTTGAGGAACAAACAGTGGTGGTGAATTTGGTTCAAATATCACGTTTTCTGCTTGCTCTGCTTCCCTCTCAGCATGGCTGTGGTTTGGCAGAGAGGAGAGCAGAGAGCTGTGCTTATTGATGATGCTGAGTCCTTTCAAACTCTTCTTGATGAGTCTTTAAGGCACAAGGTCAAACCTTTGCTCTGTGGAGGTTTGGCTGCAGTGTTGGCGAATTAATTTCCAGCTAAGCTGATTTTTTCTACAGGAAAATTAATTACTCTGAGTTCTTTGTCTTCCAACAAGCTGTTTTGGGCCTCTAACATAATCCCCCTTCTGCGGGCTTGTTTGATGATTCCCTGTGTAAAAAACTGATTTCTTGGGACATTCCCAGATGAGAAGTCCTAGATCAGAACCTGGAGAGACGATCACCTCTGAACTGAAGGACACTCTGGAGGTTCCTGCTGGGTAGTGCCAGCTAACTGTGTTCTGCACTGTCTGCAGGTTTATGAAGATGAATTCTCCAGCAGTGAAGATGATGACTCTCCTCGGGAAACCTTCCAGCAGAAGAGAGAGTATTTCCAGAAGATGGGTGAGCTTCTACCACTTTAGGAATTTCACTCATCGTAACACCTTGTTCTGCAGCCTCCCTGGCATAACAAGGTGCTCTTGACTCCCTGTCTGGAACCAGCTAATCCCATCAGGAGCTGGTGCTGTGTGTAGCAGGAGTTTTGGGTGCTTGTTCAACTGGCTACAATTCAGATTGTGAGGTGTTGTGGGGACAGTTTTCTAGAAATCTTTGGGCTTGGAACTGCCACACTCTCCTTCACCTCTAGAAAACATCGGTTTCTGCTGACTGAGGCAAGACTGGGAACTCTGCCATCAGTGCTAGATTTTGAGTGTGGGTTTAATTAGTTCAAGTCCCCTCTTCTATGCAGGAGAGCATCGCATCCGAGTGAAGAAAGTCAGGCCTCCTACCAATACCTGGACTCCACCAGCAAATCCCCAGCCAAAGCAGGAGGAGGAGAAAAAAGAGGAGGAGGAGGAGGAGGAGAATAGGAAAGAAGTGAAGCCTGTCCCTAAACCAGAGCCAGGTAAGGTGCTGTGCAGTGGAGACCCAGGCAGGCTGACAAGCAGGAACTTTACAGGAACATCAGGCCAGGATATAGAGGAGGAAAGGATCTGGCTCTTCTAGGAGTCTGCATCTTAGCAGGACAGGAGAGAGAAGAATTCCTGAGCTTTGGGAAGTGGGACCCCAAAGCAGGGCAGTGCAAGGCCATGGCCAGTCAGCCTCGGGGTGAAAAAGAGGGAATTTCAAATGAGATAAAGGGATTTTTCCTGTGTCTTTGCTGGTCTGTTGGTTAAAGCTGTCACTCCAATAGCTCCTGCTTCCCCTTTGCCACCTCCTGAGCCACAGCCAAAAAAGCAGACACCAAAAGTGAAGAAGGACCCACCTGTGGCGAAGCCTTCAGGCCCTGAGTCACATCCTGCACCAAGTCGTGAAATCGGCAACATCATCAAAATGTACCAGAGCAGACCAGCCCCTGAGCCCCAGCCCTTCCAGCCCACCAGGTGAGAGAGGGTGGGCAGAAGGGGATGAGTGGGACTGTATGTCAGCACTGCCACATGGTTCTGTCGTGGCCACAACCCCTCTGCAGCCCCCATAACTCTGTTACCCATTTCCTTGCAGGAGAGTGTCCAGGCCATTCATAAAGAAGAACGACCCCAAAAACGAGGCTCTGGCCAAGCTGGGAATGATGAACTCCCCGTCTCGCCCACCAGTGAGTTCTTTGCTCTCTGATCATCTCAATAGCTCCGTAGAGGAAGCCTGTATATCCAATCTCCAACAGGCTGGGAGTTCCCTGGTGGTGCAGTAGCAGCCAGGTGATCTATTGTTGGGTTAGTAGGTAGCTGGGAGCTCACACCATGCTGCTGCTCATCCTAGACTGGGTTCCAATCTGTAAAGCCATCTGAGGTCCTGAAGAAAATGTTCTGGAGCAGCAAGTCCTATTGTAATATGCTTAAGGCTGATCTGGAAGCAAGCAATTCATGTTCCCCACATTTGGCACCAAGGCCTTGGCCCATTAATCCCCTTTTTCCCTTTTCTAGCTGGAGGCTTTGATCTCAAACGCTTGGTTCTCTGGGTTTGAGTGATCTTCATCTCTTGTTAGGTTGTGTGTTGATTTAAAGGTCCTGGTGTCCCTGCTCACAGAGATATTGCTTGCAGGGGTGGACTGCTGCCCTAGGAATGACTTACAGCAGCAGTGTCAGGACAGAGCACAGGAATGCAGAGACAGACTGGGACAAATGGGTTTGCTGTCTTGCAGCCATCTCCTGTGCCACAAGAGAAGAAAACACCTCCACCTCCCAAGCCCAAGCCAGGCCCAGCTTCCAGCTCTATCAAGGAAAAGCAGTTGCCTCTCCTGTCCATCTTCAGACCAGAGGGTACCTCACCAGTTTCCCAGGCTCCTCCTGCTCCTCCTTCTCCTGCACCACTGCCTTCACCTCTCCTGCCTGAGGACCAAGGCAGGAAGGAATCCACAGGGCAGAGTGAGTATTGACTTCACCCACGTGGGATTTGGTAGCAAGGCAGAGAGGGGATGGGCTTGGAATCAGCCCAGTGGCCCAGGAGAATTATGGCACACGTTCTGTCATCAGCCAGCTGTGAGACTGCACGAGCTGTGTGAAACCAGAGCGATTGTGCAATCAGATCTGTGTGGAATCAGAGATGGTGCAGTTCCAGTCTGGCCCAGTAATCAGCTTGGCACTTCCCTACTCTGGCTCTTCCCTTCTAAAAAATGCAGCTAAGGATGGAAAGATCCTTTGGGCTACAGCTTTATCAAGGTTTGGTCCACAATACATTTTATCATCTGCCTGAAGCACAACTACTTTATCAAAGTGGCAATTAACAGCTGGACTTCAGACCAGGGAGGAAAGGCAAGCCAAGTGTTTCACCTGACAGAGCCTCTGGAGAGACCTTAGAAACAGGCTGAGGAATGAGGGAAAGGTTCTCAGAGGGAAAATGAGAGTCTGGGAGATCTTGGACAATGGACACATAAAGATTGCTGGATGCTGCCTTCTCAAAAAAAGCACAGCTTATGCTTCTCAGTTGTGTTTGGAAGTGTTATTCAGTCTTAGGTTTTGCCTCTGAATTCAGTGGAAGCCTGGAGCCATAATTCATTTTATGATTTGGTTACCTGTACTGATATATTTCAAGCTGTTTAAAACTCTCATCAACATGCAAGAAACAGTCAGCCAAACACATTACTGAAGGACTCAATCCTCCAGAAGCTTCCCTGGCATAAAAGAATTTCTCTGTTTGCTCCCCCTCTTTTTAAAAAAAATGTTTTTTTAGCAAGTCCTGTGAAAGTAAATTGAAGTAACAGGATTAGCCTGAAAAATCCCTACATGCTTTTGAACAAGGACATAGAAACAGCTGAACTATGTGATTTACTACATTTTTTTGTATGTGAACTCTGAGGTTTCGAAAGTTTGAAGTGCTTAAATGAAGACATTCCCACCTCATAAATCAACACCTTTGGACAGTTGCTTTCAGACTGAGCCTGTTTTTGATAAATCTGCAGAGAGACAATCCAGTGCTAGTACTGGGTGCCTTGTACCAGAACCTTGCAGCCTGCAAGCTCAGGGGAGAACTTTTACATCCCTCTGAAGCCTTTAGCAGCCTTTTTATAATGACAAAAAGTGAAACTTGTGCCTTCAGTCTCAAGCACAGGGGTAGTATTTTGCCTGGGAGGCTGAGTGGCTCCCTATTTCTGGAGTGTTTGTTATGAACACTGAACTTTGTGGCTGACACAGGTGCCAATACTATCAGAAATGCTGGTAATGTCTGGTTTGTGCTCACATGAGCCAGTCACTGACCTCCAGGAGGGTCCCTGGCAGTACTATACAATGAGGCATGTGGCACTGTCCCCTTTCTCCTGGTAGGTCTTTGGCAGTTGGGAAGATGATCCTTTAGCCCTCAAATCCCATTTTCACTGCTCTTTCCCCTCACACAGACTCTGCTGTACCAGTAGCAGGTGATGATGGTATCAAGACCCAGCTGTACAAGCTCACTACCAGTGTCAGCTTCTCCTACATGGACCCTGCCTGGAAAATCTTTCTGCGCAAAGAGGTGCAGTCCATGAGCTGAGGGCTGGCTGTGGGGGCAGGGAGCTTTGGTTAAAATAGTTTTTGGTCATGGGCACACAATTTAAGATAAGAGCACAAAGATAGTTCTGGGAGGAGGTCACAGACATGAGAGTTGGAGGCAGGAGATCATGTCATGGGGGATCTGATTCCTGCTCTGCCTTATTGACACTTGTGTCTCAGTTTCCCTACCTGTCCTTGCCTCTCTCTGTAGAGGACTGAGAAAACTAAAACTAAATTTGTTGTTGCCTGGTGCTTTCCTGTTAAAATAGTACAAATGTGATTAAAATCAAGGATTGGAGAGTGCAATGAACTGACCAAGGTCCATCCCTTGGTGCCACCACTCAGGTTTTAGTCCTTCACTCCTGGTCCTTCTGTTCACATTCACAGTGTTTCTTCCCTTGCCTGTCCTCGTTCCTCTCTGGCAGCAGAGCATATGGATTGCAAAACATCCCCAGGGAGCTATTTCTGCTACATCTGTAACTGTGTTGTTTTTATCCCCCTCTTGCAGGTGTTCTATCCCAAAGAAAATTTCAGTCACCCTTACTGTCTGAACCTGCTGTGTGAACAGGTATGCACTGGGGGTTGGCTCAAGACCTGTTGTCTCTCTGGGGACAAAACACTCCACGATTATGTTGCATGAGTTGCCTTCACTTCTCCATCTCTAGTGGCATTAGTCTCTTCTCCAGGTCCATCCAGTCAAGTCCCCATTCACTCCTCTCTGAGGCTCAGTCTGTTTAACAGCCTCAGATGCCCCAACACATTCAGAAGTGGCCTTTGCAGTGGTGCCTCTCTGTTCCCTTCCTCTGCAGATCATCCGTGACACCTTCTCCGACTCCTGCTTCCGGATCTCCAGGGAGGAGAAGCACAAGATGAAAGACCTGCTGAGTAATTAACAGCCCCAGCCTCCCTTCCTCCCTGTGCCCATCCCAGCTTTTGGTTTGAAATGAGAAACTGGCCTCCCAAACCCTTTTAGACAAGACTTAGGGCAGAGGAGAAATGTTCATCACTGCAGCAGGAAAGCAAAGCACATTTGTGTGTGCTGTGGAGTGCAGTGTTTGAATGTTTGTTTATTCTAAATGCTCAGAAAATGGCCCTGAAATTTCTCTGAGCCAGAAAAACTTAGTTCTGAAATGTTTATTCTGGGGAGAAGAAACTGGAACCCAAGGATGGGATTTTGAGTTGTCTCAAAATCCAACTGTCATCTTTAACTGGAGCTTCATGAAGAGGGGGAGGGAAACCTGTAGTAGACTGGTGTGCACAGGTAATGTGGTGTCCTGTCACTTCTGCATGTCACTTGCTGTGCTGTAACCATTGAAGGGGACTGGTGGGAATGAATCCCTGGGCAGAGGGAGACTTGTCCCTCTTACTGATCAAGTATTTGCTCTGTAACCCTGCTAGTGGAATTCCAGGTTGGCAATGATGTCCAGTCCATTAAGGAGGATGGAATAAAGAAGAGGATTGTACTGGCTGCTCGGGATAACTGGGCCAACTATTTCTCCCGTCTTTTCCCAGTTCATGTGAGTCCTAATTTTTTCACCAGACCCTGGGCTTGCTTTAGCTCTGGCTTCACTTCACCTGGGATCTCCTTCTGTCTCCCTGTCTGATTCTTCACTGATTCTTCACTTCTTCTGATTCATCACTGATTCTTCTGCACCTTCTATACCTGTCTGGGTTTGACACCTATTAGCCCAGGGCCTCCTTGTGCAGCATCTCCTTCCCCTGCTGCCACCTGTCCAGGTAGGACGAAGCCTTAAATTCTCTCTGCTGCACTTCCATTCCAGGGTGAAAAGGGAAGTGATGTGGAGATCCTGGGTGTTTCTCACCGAGGCATTCGGCTGCTGAAGGTGGAGAAAGCAGCTGGGTATATTCCTGAGCACCTCAAGATTCTTTGCAGCTACTGGTGAGCAAAAGGGCACTGGTTGCTGCAGGGTGACAGTTTGTCATTTGCAGGGTGTTGGGAGGCAAACTGAATGGGTGAGCTGAAAATTCCAGGTTGTGCTGTGCTTTCTTGGATTGTTGTGACTCACTGAGCCTCCTTCTAATGAGTCTGGCTTTTCCTTTTCCTTCCTACCTTGTGCTTTGCTTACAAGTGAGTACTGGGGGTGAGTCAGCTCCATGTGTGTCATCACAGGGAGCTCCTCAGGGTGCTATGGTGAAAGCCACGGGCAGCCTGTGGTGCTGTCAGTGTTGGAACACAGTGCTGGTGAAAGGCCACCATGGAGCATGCTGAAGCATGTCTCCATTCTCAGTCCTTTGAATGAACTCCCATCCCTCTATTCTGCATCCTTAGCTCTGGCAGAAGGAGCCTGAGCACACTGGCTTGTGTTCCCAGCTTTGCAGATGTGCTGTCAGTGGAGCTGAAGGGCAGCACCGCCCTGGAGTTCTCTCTGAAGACAGAGCAGCTCTTCCTGCACTCTCCGAAGGCTCCGTGCATCAAGGCCATGGTGGAACTCTTCATCCAGGAGCTGAGGCAGGTGAGGGAGCAGCTGCAGTGCAGTAGAGAGTGAAGGTGGTTTCCCATGTGGACCTGAGAGCATCTGTGGGATGACACGATCTGAGTCCTTCACATCCTTGGGATGAGATCTGACCTCCCCATCGCTTTTCCCCCAGGACTCCAATCACGTCATTGCTCTGCGCAGCTACGTCGTGGATGACAAGAGCCTTCTGAACTTCAAGAAGGGTGACCTCATTGAGCTACTGCCCATGCAAGGCGTGGAGCCAGGTGAGGGGGCTTGTTGAGATTGGCAGGACTAGGATCAAGGGCATGCTGGAACCATGGTGCCCAGAACCAGAGGAATATAGACTCTCAAGCCAGGCTGGCATAATGAGCCTCCAGCTTTGCCATCCTCTAACCCCAACCCACCTTGTTCCAGCTGCCTCAGTTATAGGGATATGTATGTTACATTAGGGTGCTGGAAACCTCGGTGAGTCCAATGCTCTCCTTGGCCAGTGGAAAGCTTCACTGCTCACTCCTCTTGGCAGCTGCCATGGTTCCTGACTCTTCCACCCCTGTTTCTGCAGGCTGGCAGTTCGGCTCCACTGGTGGCCGCTGTGGTCTCTTCCCCACCAACCTGGTGCAGTTGGCTGCAGCCCCTGATTACCTCAGCACCAGTATGAACAGACGTGGAGAGCTGCGGAGGAGCAGGAAACCTTCCTCAGAGAGCAGGAACACCAGCAAGGAGGTGAGTCATCCTCAGGAAACATCTAGGGGGTATGGCCGGGTTCTGTGGCCCTGGTAGTGTTTGACCTCCAAGGCGCGTCATGAGACAATAACTGCTTCATCTCTGCAGAGGGAGACACTCAAGGACTATCACAGTGGGAGTGGGGAGGTGAGAATACACACTGCAGTTCCTCAGCTGACTTTTTAGGGTGGGTTTGGTGGTGTCCCTGCAGAGTTCTGCTCCCAGCCTGACATCAGAACCTGACAGCACCATGTTAATTCCTGTTGGTGACCATTACACCATGGTTGACTTCGCCACAGCCTACTTCCGAGAGGCTCAGTCCATGTGAGTAGGCTGTGGTCCTTCCCAAACAGGCATACACAGGACCTATGTAGCCTGACCCACACCAAGCCATTTTTGGGGATATTTCTTGGATTGCAAATTCCCTCTCCTCTCTCTAGGCAGGGACTGAAGGGGATGTCTGCTGAAAAGAAGAGTGCAGCTGACCTGGTCCGGCACACCAAGGTGAGCCCAGTCTCTCCCCATGGATAAAGCCAGAATCCCAGCTCCAGCATTGCCTTTAGCTTTGTCCCCACATGGCAAAAGCACACAGGGCAGATCCTTGGCTTGCAGTCTCTGGAGAGGTGTAGGTGTCCCCTATTCTTCACTGCTGACTGCAAGATGCTGGGAGCTTGAGTCTTTAGTGGAAGCTGCAGCACAGCTCTGTGAGGTTCACCTCTCCAGTGTATCCTTGTATTCTGGCCCTGTAGGTCCCAATCCGGGAGTCTTTGCTCCAGTACTCTGACAGTGAGCTGAATGACCTGGCCACAAAGAACTTCCAGAGTAAGTACCTCCCGAGGACAACACTGCAGAGGCTGGAGGGCTGGGGATGGGATGCTGTGGTGGGCACACACAGGCATCTGGGGCTGATTGGGGAATGAAACCTGTGTGTGAAGGGCCCCTCCTGAGGCATTTCTGCAGTTAATAACCACCTGTGTCCTTGCTGAAAGCATCCAGCAAAATGTAGTTTGCCTGGAGTGAAAAGTGTCCAAGAACACACCCTGCCTGGGCTGTGGACAGACTACATGTGTCCAATGCAAACCTTGGAACAGAAAAGCTTTTAGGACAATTTTTAGGCCACTGCCAGCCCCAAGGCAGGACCACCCCTGCTTAGACCTAAATGCCAGCCTTTGCCTTGCAGCACTGATGAGGTTCATGGGAGATCAGTCAAAACCCAAGAACCAGACTGAGGTTCAATGCATCTATGAAATCCTCCAGGTTTGTGACCTTCCCCTGGGCAAGGTGCTGAAGCACTACTGGGAATGGAGGGGTGAGACCTTGCAGGGAAGGGAAAGAGCAGGAAGAGCCATAATGCAACTCCTACATGAGAAAGGGAACTGAAACAGACTGATTAAAAAACACGGAGGAGAGGGACTGCCTGAAAATGGTTTCCCTGGATATCACTGTCCGGATGAGAGCACAACCTGCCTCTCCTCTCTCCTTCTTTGTGTCTACATAGCATTGGAGACCAAAGGCTGCAAAGCCCAACCTTTAAGCCAAATTGGCAGAGCTCTGGAGCTGGGAGAGAAAGGACACAGAGGTGACTTGGGGGCCTCTCTGATGTTCTCATTCTTTCTCTGATGCTGTTTTCTCCTCTCTGAATGCAGCTGTGCAAGGAGAAGGAGCATTTGCATGATGAGGTCTACTGCCAGGTCATCAAACAGGTCACCTACAACCCTGACCAGTGAGTACCAGCACTGGCAGCTCCTGTGTGTGCACAGCTGGAGAGGAACCATCTACTCCAGGGACACCAGAGCCAGGAGAGAGGGTGTCCTCTGATGATGTGCTGTCCCCAGTGCTCCAGTGGTGGGACTTTTCCTGAGCACTTTGGAAATTTTGTCAGTCATTTGGTTTGACATTTTCATTTCAGTGGATGTTTATCCCTGTATTTCTGGCTGCTAATATATCTGGGCACTGGTAAACATTCCTGGTGGCTCCTGGTAGTTGTGCTGCTCAGAGCCTTGATTTTCCTCCTTGCAGCCCTGAGGAATTGATACAACAGTCAAGGACTGGCTTGACCTGACACTGCCCTGTAAATGACAGCAGTGGCATCAGAGTGGCCTTGACTGTTCCCTTTCTTTGTTTGCTGTTAGAATAATTGAATCAATCCCTTTCTTGGCATAAGAAACCTCTGAACAAAGGCTACCACCTCATTTTCTGCAACCTGCCATAGGTGTTCAGAAGGGCAGAGGCTCATTTTGAGCTACTTAGACCAGGAACTGTCTTATTCTAAGATGCTCACAGTTCTTTCTGTTCTGCAGGGAGAGTCTGCTGCGTGGCTGGTTGGTCCTAAGCCTGTTAACTGGGTACTTCCTTCCTTCTAAAATCCTGATGCCCTATGCCACCAAGTTCCTGCAGCTAGCCAGCAGTGATCCATCCAGCACCCACCACGGTACGACTGTTTGTGTCCTTTAAAACAAACATTCTAGTTCTAATCTTCCCATCCTGTTCTCCTGCTATCCTGGGTGCTGTCTGTGGCTGGCTCCTCATGATCTGGATGATTTGCTCCTCAACTCCTCTTGGCAGAGTGGGAATTGAGGTCAAGTCGCTTTGCTCTCCTAGCAGTGACCAAGGGTTAAATTTGACACAGCCAGGATGACCCAACAGCAGAGGACACAATGTTTAGTTCTCTGTTTGGCTCAGCACATGGAGCTTTTCCCTTTTCCTGCAGATAGAGCCAAGATCTGTCAGAGCAACCTGCGGAAAAACTTCATGTACGGGGGCCGCCGCCACCTTCCTTTCCCTGTGGAGATGGAGGCACTGCTGGTATGGAGGGGCAGGGAAGTGGGGACGCTGGGAAGAGAGGGAGGGCAGAGGGTCACCAGGAGGTGCCATGTGCAGTGTGACAGGGGCAGTCAGTGCTCCAGGAGAGGAAATGAAGCATGTGGATGTAAGGAACTTGGGAAGTGCAATGCCATGGAATGGGCAGGGAAGAGGCAGGTACTATGGACAAGCAGTGAAGGCAGAGATGAGGAAGAAGAGGGAGAAACATTCGTAGAGTTGATGGGATCCTGCATGTTTCACTGCCCCAAAACTGTCTCTTGCAGAAGGGGCACGGTGCCCGCCGGGTGGTGATACCGATGCCTGGAGGGCTGGAATACCTCACCAGGATCAGGACATTCACTGTGAGTTTTCAGCTGTGACTTTCTTCTTTGGTCTGGACTCTGAGCCACACCAGGGACATCCCTTATCTAAAGGATAAAACACCTGCCTGCTCTGGGGCTTCTTTGGGTTTGCCTGGTCATGGTGTTCATTTGCTTCTTTCCTTGCTTCAGGTGGCCCAGGAGCTCTTGCAGGAGATCTGTGAGCAGATGGGAGTAGGTGAAAAGGAAGAGATAGAGGATTTTGTTCTTTTTGCTGTCAGGACTGACAACCAGAAACTTGGCAAGTAGAGACCAGTATCGAGTTTCTTCTTAAAGTAGTCCCTGCAACAGGGAGCACCCTGGCTCTGGCTTTGAATAGTTTCCCCACCCTTGCTGGCTCCTGGGAGGTTCCTCTTAAGCGGTTTCCCTCTGTACTGGGGTTAAGGATTGATCCTTCTCAGGGGCTGTTGCTTGTTCCAGAAAGAGTTATGTGGGTCCATGTCCCTTTGGAATGGCTGATGCTTGGAGTCGTAAGGGCAGGAACAGAGGTGTGCAGGAACTGTCCCAGGCCACAGAGCTCAGCCCCCAGCACCAAGAGGGATGGATGACCCTTGCTCTGTGTAACATGTAGGTAAAACAGTGAGGCCAATACGACCAGAGGAGTATCTCCATGATTACCTGCTGGAGGACAAGATGGTCACCGTGACTTTACGCAGGCTCACCTGGAGGACACCTCTGCACTTTGACAGCCAAATCTATACAGATGTCCATTATGGACAGGTAAGACCAGCAGAACACTCCTTCAGGGACAAGGATGCAAGGGAGGCACTGTCCCTGGGAGCTGTGCTCTTCCACACATGGTTTGTGCAGCTCCACAGGCTTTTCCTGAGCCCGTACAGGCTCTGCTTTTGTGTTATCAGGAAGGCAGGATGGGTTTCTGCAGCCTGGCACTGCCCAGACCTGCCTGTACCCTCTGCCAGGTTTAACAAAGGCCTCTTTGCTGTACTATCTCTCAGGTGCTGTGGGATTACCTGAATGGGAGGATTCTGCTGAGCCACAGTAAAGAAATGGAGATGCAGGTGGGCCTTTTGGCAATGCTCCAGCACTGGGCCAAACCAGAGCAGCAGAACTCTGCTCCCTCCAGGTATGTCTGGGTCAGGGGCAGTCTCTATCTCTCTAATGGCTTTTGGCACCACATGGGTGAGGTGGTACAGAGCTTTCAGGAGCTGCCTGGAAGTTCTCTCTGGATAATCAAGGAATGGACAGTTCTGGAGAACAGAGGGGGCGTCATGAGGATACCATGGGATTTCATTTGACTCCCATGGGTTTGTAATACCAAGGAGGAAATGCATGAGTTTATAGTTAGGTGAATGTTCCTTTGCTCTTTCTCACATGTGCCAGAGACTTCAATTACATGAAATCTGTAATAAGATATGTAATGGGGATGAAATTGTCTCTGGATATGGAAAGCCTCTGTCCTGCAGTCCCAAGCTGTATTTTCACACTCCTTCCTTTCTGTATCCTTATGTACTTTGACTCAGAGTTGAGGTAATGTCTCCATCAGATCCCCTTAAAGCACCAGCAGCAGGGAAAATGGCATAACCCTGCTGGGCATTGAAGAGTTCCCACAGTCTCCAGAAAGGAGGGGGTTCCCTCTGTGCACTGGTCAGTGGTGCACAGCTGACTTCTCCATGGAAAATGGTGGTCTCACTATCTCTGATGTTCCCTTCCTCCTTACTCAATGCAGATACAACCTGTTGCGCTCTTCCTCTCCACCCTTGTCCTCTGACATACACTTGAAAATTGTTGCCCCATCCCCTTCTTCCCCTTAACCCCCTGGCTGATGTTTGTTTTTAGCTGGGCAGGGGGTGAATTAGAATCTTCTTGTTGGCACAGGGAAGAGCTGAAGAAATACACACCAAAGAGCCTGCAGCCCTCCATCAATTCCATGGCTCTGCAGAACCACGTTGCCACACTGCTGGGAACGAGGCAGCCCCTCCAGCCACTGGATGCAAAAATCCAGTTCATAGGTGAGGAGACATCCAGACCTGCTTCAGTTGTGTATCCTGAGCATGACGGAAGCTGCTCTGAATGCACTATTGGGACACTTCATGAGGTTGGAGAGGATTCCTGGAGCCTGGAATGGGCCATGACACAGAGCTCCCTGACAGCCTCCCCCTGCTGACTGGCACTGCTTTCTAAACATGGTGATTGTGGTAGAAGTTCCATCTCTTGTAGAAGTCTGCAGTAGATTTTCAGAGCTCTGTACAAGTTGTGTTTTAATTGATATCCTGGCTACACATCTGTTTTCTGGTTGGAAAGGAAGGGGACATCCATTCTGGCTGCTGAGAATTGACCATCTCCAGGCTGGTGGGAAGGGAGAAGTCAATCTTGCTTTCTAAAGTAAAAAGCCTTGGGAACTTGCAGCTTTGACCACCTTAGGCTGGTGCAGTAGATTGCTGGCTGGAAGATGCTGCCTTCATGCCACCTTTTGCTTTCTTACAGAACACGTGATGGAATTGCCTTTCTTTGGCTATACCATGTTCACTGCAGACAGAGTCAGTGATGGCACAATCCCTGTGCCCTGTTTCATTGGAGTGAATAAAGAGAAGATCGTTCTGGTGGATGGCACCACCAAGGTATGTCAGTGTCTGTCAGGTATTAACTCTGACTTTTAGAAGAACCTGTGCAGGAAGAGGCTGTAAGTCTCAGTATCAGAGCCACTCTAACACAAAGCAAGGAGAGTCAGTGATGCCTTGTGCTCTTTTTGAAGTCCAGTGTTCATGCCAAGAAGCACACAGTAAAACTGTGTGTCACATTCCTGTTAGTCCCAGTCCTGCAGGACTTCCAGGGCTGTGCTGTCAGCAGGAGCCTGCCCTGTACTGGGCACACACTGCCCTGTGCCCCAGACCTTTCCTCAGCTTTCACTGGGCTCCTGAGGTGACTCCTCCTTGGTGATTTGCAAGGACTGCTCCAGGGAGTGCTCTGTGCTTTTCTCCTCCACAGACCGTGTCCTGGGTCATTCCCCTGAAGGAGCTGCAGAAGATACGAACCCTGAGGCCCATGTCTGACCATGGGCTTCCTGGCTTGGAGCTGAACTATGGATCACCTGACAGCCCCAAAACCATGTGGGTTGAACTGTCACAGGTGAGTTCAGCCTGGACCTGCAAGCTCCCTCCTGGCAACTCAGGAATTGCCCTCCACTGCCCAGTTCAGTCTCTGCTAAGACAGAGACTCTCAGTGCTCTCCTGTCCCAGAGGAGGAGGGGGAACTGCATTTCCCAGGCTCCAAAGTGCAGCTTTGTCCAAGCACACACCTGATATTTAATTATGGAAAGTGATTTCTGGGAATATTTAATTATGAGAAGCAGCTGTTTCTGGGGTAAAGAGTGACTGGTGCTGATTTGTGCTTTACAGGCTAAAGAACTGTACCACACACTTGCTGTCATCCTGGATAAAACAGAGCTGCACCCCTAGAGCCTAAAGAGAATAACCAAGGAAAGCAGCCCTGCTTCTCTTTCTTTGAACTTGATCAGTGCTCCCTGCTCTGACTTCTGGAGAGAACTCTTCCAAAAGACACCCATGACCTCAGACAGCTGCTTTCTAAGACTGCCACCACAGTGTTTGTTGATGGACTCACCCCTTGTGACCTGCCATTCAGTCTTCAAGTATTTCCTTGAGGCAATCCAAGCTGTGGCTAAACAAAGCACAAGGCCCTCTCCACACCATGGCCTGTTCCAACAGTGAGCAGCTGAACCAATGCAAGCACTTGCCTTCAAGCTCTACACTGTGGAACTCCTCCTTTCCTTTCTGAATTAACATGAGTAAAGCCTGGTGCTTGCCAGAGATTTGTATCCCAATGTCCAGCTGATGCCATGCAATGCCTGCACTGGCTCTGGTGTTTTCCAAAAACCAGTTTTGTCTCTGCAAGAGGTCCTGTAGCAGGATTTCTGAAGCAGGAGGTTATAGAAAGCATCTTAATTGAACAGCAGATCAGTGTTAATAATACAATTAACACATATGCTGGGGCCGCAGATTGAGCTGCAATGGTTAGAGAGCTTATTGTTAATTAATTTCTCTCTGACATAATTATATGCATATGCTTCCCTCTACTATAAAGAAGTCAGTCATGTCCATGCAGCTGTCAGGCTTCAATGCTGGCTCCATGCCAGTGGAGGAAGCATATTCAAACAGAACTTGTATTATAAGTAAGAGTGCTTTGGGTTGTACAAAAATGCTTAATTTATTTTTATTGCCACAGCTCTCCTACTGAACTGAGAAGTAACTGTCTTTTGGAAATTGCAATAAATTAATCACAGAGATGTTTTGAAGGTATGACATGACAGAGTTTACATCTAACTTGGGAACACTGACCTGCAGGTAATGGGCAAAGCTTGAGGAAAAGGTGGTCACTGTTGGCAGGGAAAGGGATAGAGCTGAGATTCTTGCTGGTGAGGTGATTCCACCAGGAACTGCAGCATCTTCCCTCTCAGGTACTTACATTAAGCAGCACTTGAAGGGGTCTCAGATCATCTGACTGAGGGATAAGAAAAAGCTTCCATGAACAGACCACAACATTGTTTTATTGTCAGTTCTGCATATAATTCAGTACATTAAAAAAAAAAAAAACAAAACCATCTGTGGAGTATAGTGCTCCAAAAGCCTGATGGATGGTCTCAGGCTGCCTGAGGCCACCAGCCTCTGTGGGCATGGAGCAAAGGCAGAACCCAACAAAAATCCAACAGAAAGGACCTGTGCCAAGAAATCAGGTCAGGTCCTATATAAACATAGCAGCAGAGACAGCACAGTGTCAATTTGAGGGCCACAGCAGTAGGTAACCAGTTCTAACAGCAGCATTGCCCTTTGTATTGCAGACTTCTGGTGAGGCACAGGGAGCAAATATGGCTTTAGGGGTTACAAGAAAATGCTGGAAAAGTGCTGTTGAGGTTAATACTGAAAGAGCATCACCACTTAAGTTAAAGGGCAGACAGAACTAGACAAAATTTAAAAAAAAGTTCACATTAAAAGAAAAAGAATCTAAGTTTCTCCACCTTCGGAAAGTAGGCATTGCCTGCATGGTAGAAACAAAACACTCCCCTCCTGCCCTTCAAAGGAAAACATTCCATCCAGGAATTCAGCCATGGAGTTTGTCATTGGCAGCCCTGAGCAAAGCATGAGAACTCATAGCATAAGGCTTCTATTGGTAACACTGAAATAAGAACTAAGAGCGGCAGGAGCAAGGGGAGGAGCCATCTAGGAAGCAAGACACCATCCCAAAGCAGAGTCCCAGATGGAAAGTCTGAGCCCTTCCCAGACTCCTCCAGGGAGCAGAGGTTGGAGACAGTGCAGAACAGCTGAGGCAGCAGCCCCTAACAAACACAGCAGATGCAACTTCACACCTTTTGGTCCTCAAGGGCTTCAGTGCCCCAGTTACTGGAGAAACTCTCCGTAAGTTCACAGAAAACAATTTCCTGGAAGTGTTTGTCACTAAGGACAGAAGTGAGCAAAAATGCAGGGGTGGCAGGGGGCAATCTCACTTCTGCCATCTCATGAAACCTTCCACAGCTGAGTTCTTCAAGATCCCTTGGTCACACTGCTGGAGGAAGGAAGAAAACCAACAGGATGCACAGATCAGCTCTCTGAGCTCTGCAGGTCCTGCCAGTCTGCTTCACTCTCACACCTGACCCTTGTTCTGAAAAACTCCTCGATGAGTCTCTGTGCTTCCTCTTTCACTGCAAGAGAGGAAATACCACCTTGGAGTCGATACTTAGGGCATCTGCCCCCCCTAAAGACATCAATCCATTTGGCACTGGAAGAACCCCAGATTGTTGGTGTTCTCCCCAGCTCACCTGTTTTGCGGGCAGGGCTCTGCTCCTTGGCCAGTAAGTGAGACAGGTGTCTGGCAAAACCCTTAAACAGATCCTGCAGAATTGGGGAAGACAAAGAGCAGAAAGCAGACATCAGTTACCCCACCAGAATGGTTCCATGTTTGTCTTGCCCTTGGTATGGGCTGGCTGTAGCACAAATCATCCCAAGACTGAGACTGCAGGAGCATTGCACACCTGCAGTGCTGGAGGAGCACAGGCACAAACAACCTGCCTTGCAGGACACATCAAGGAAACTACACCAGAATCGAACCTCATCTGTTGCTACTCCACAGGTGGGTGTTAAAAATGTGCCAGAGTTTAATGTGAAAACATGAACAATCACAAGTAAGTGTGAAACCAACATGATATCATTCTAAATACACACAAAGCCTTCTGTGGGAGAGGTGAGTTGCTGCACCTGGAGCCACTGAAAAAGCACAGACCAAGATGTAACTTGGAAATAAAATGTGGTATCCAGATAACTTCCCCCTTAGAGCCCCAGATCACTACGCAATCTCTTTCTGCTATAGAGGGTCTTGAGCTGTGCCCTACCTTGGAAGCAAATTTGCCACCCTTGTAGAACGGGGTCAAATATTTGACAACGATGTCTGCAGTGTCTTTGAGGGACATGGTCACTGGCTGTACAGCCTTGCTGGGTTCTTCTTTATCATACTGTGTTAAGTTTGAATCAAAAGTCACCTTCTTCTTTGTTGGACCAACACTTTTGCATTCTGGCTGGGTCAGAATAGAAGATTTTGCTGCTCTCCGTAGCCGCTTTGTTGCAGGACTTTCCATCTCCTGCAGAGGACACAGAAGAAAACCAAAAGCACCAATTCCTGTGGCAGCATTCCACTTCCAAGCAACCACTACCTTCCAGAGACACAAATCCTTGCAGCATCCTGCACACTCTCCCCACAGTGAATACCACACAGGAATCCCTGTAACTCATTTTGCTGTGCAGCCATAACATCCTATTTCCCACACAAAGGAACTTCAAGAATACCACGTTTAGAACTACTCTTATTGGGGCAGCTAATTGCTAGACCCTGTCCTGTACAGGAAAAACTGACTGGAAAAGATTTCTCAGGGTGTCTGCTGAGAACACACCCCTCAGGAGGAACCAGCCATGTTAGCAGTGCCACTGCACTGCTGCACAGAGCTGCCAGGCAGTCCCAGATGCCAAATGCAGAAGCAGAGACTGAAAGGCAGAGCAGGCTGTGAGCACGGGCCACTTCTGAATGGTCCCATGGGTCATTGGCCTGTGGCTGTTGCCTTGACTTGAGAAAGCAGCTGCTAATTATAGTTAGTTACAGATTTAGAGAGGGTGGAGAGACTCATTCCAGGCAAGTCACCAGCAAGGTCACAGTCACACGTGTTGCACAGAGGAGGAAACAAAGTAGTGGAGGGGAAGTTCTGCACTGCAGGCCAAGGTGTTGGCACGGCCAGAAGTGCAGCACAACTGGGGTTCTCCTCTCTGCTGCAACTGCAGCTGAGCTCTCCCCAGATAAATAACATTCTAAGATGAAGTTCAGAGCAGAAGCATCACTCCCAGAGAGAAATTTGGCACAAGATGAGCAGAAGAAATAGAGGAAATTAGCATTCATTGAAGTCTTACCTCATCTGATCCTGGTCGCTTCCCACTTTCACCTTCCCCAACAACACACAGCTCAGTTTCTGAGACGTTTTCAGCAACACTAGTGAGAAGAGTGGAGGAAAGGCTAATTATAATCACTCCACAGTGAAAATATTCCTGCATTCACTGTCAGTGGCCATGAGACCCTCGATGGCAAAGGAAGAGTCTCCCTCACCCACCCAGAGATCTCACCCAGACTCCCAGTTTCCAGGACAAGGGTGGTGGGGCTCTGCAGTTTGTTAACAGGGCAACACAGGGAGCAGAGAAGTTGAAATTCACCTGGACTTTACATTGATTTCCTCCTGAAGGAGTTCAGATTCAGCAGCCTCCTGGGTCTTAAAATCTTCCTCTCTCTCTGTCACTGTCACTTCTGTTTCTCTCAGTTCTTCATTCTGTGCCTGGGACTGTCCAGTCAGGTCTCCAGAGACATCTCTGTTTTTCTGAGGTGTTGGTTTCTCTTGACACGTGCTTTGAGAAGAAACCTGAGGTAGTGTGCTTGCAAAATATCCATCTTCCTTTGCTGAGCTGCAACTTTTGGCTTTAGAGCCACCTTTGGAGAGGGAGAAGAACTTAGAAATATCCTGTGATTCTTTTTTAGCTGCTTCTGCAAGCTTTTGCTGCTTCTTGCTTCGTTTGGACTTCTTAGGAGGGCTCTCCCAAAGGTCAGCTTTTGTATCTGGGATGGGTCCCTTCTTTTCAGGTTGTACTTCTACCCCAGGACTCTCACACACTGCTTTTGTTTCTATTTCTTTCCTCTGGAGAACAGGGTTCCTGGGGTCCTGTTCCAGACTGCAGCTGGTGCCTGATTGCCCATTTGGACAATCTACTTCCTTTTTGATAGGCTCTGAATCACTCTCCTCCTGGACCTTCAGCAGTTCTGAGGCTGTCTGGAACAAGCTGGATGTCTTTGGAAATCCTGCTCCCACACGCTTGGGTTTAAACTAGGGAGAAAGGAAGAAGAAATTTTGGATGTGATATCCCTGTGTACAGACCCCTGAAAGGAGCTAAGTTTCTGCATACAATACACCAGTGTGGACAGCTCTAAGCTGGGGGAGGTTCTAAATCTGACTTATAATCATAACCATCAACTAAGACATGAGGGAAATGGATTAGGTTAAATTCCTGCACTGGCAGTAAGGAAACAGATGTCCTTGGTTAGAGCAAGAGGAGAAAGAGCTTATTTAACCTATGGCCTGCACATAGATTATATTCACTAATAGGAACCAGTATGACAGGGAAAAGCAACTACAACAGAAATATACATCTATGGCCACAGAATGGACTTAAAATAAATTCATAAAGATGCAGACAGTCAAAACACATCATGCCCTCCTGTCTATCCCATCAGTACTCACTGAGTAAACCTGGGAGGCAGGGAGAAAGTCCTCTTCTGCTGGAGACACAGATTTTGATTCCAAGCTGCTACTGCCATCAGTTCCAGATCCAAAGACTGAGAACAACTCTCCTTGTTTGGAGGCTTTGTTGATTTCTGCTACCTGAAAAGAGAATGGAAATATTCTCCAATGTCCAAAAATCTATGCATTCCTGTCTTTGTACATACGAAAAGCCATAGTAGCAAAACACATCTCTCTTCTGGAGAGGCACTTGTCTCAAGAACAGAAACATCTTCATAGATACTGATAGCAACCAGGCAACCTAAACCAAGGCTTCTCTAGTGTCAACAGCAGCCTGAGGAACTCCCCATTCCATTTATTGCTAGAAGATGTCTGGATAAGCTTGTACTGGTATGTAGGTTTCCAGAGCCTGTAAATCCAAAAGAGATGTGAAACCAAGATGAATCTGGGCCCTTCTGGAAACAAAGTCAAGAAGAAAGATTTGGAAGATACACATGGCAAAGCAGAGCTTCTCCTTCATCTTTCCCACATAAAAAAATAACCTATTTTTCCTTGAGCTGAGGCCACACCATGTTCCTACAGCAGATGGATTTCCCTACCTTCTTTAGCACAGTTGCCTTGTATGAATTTGCCATTTTGCTTGTCCGGAAAACTTCATACTCCAGCTCCACTGCACAGGCATGAGGGTCTGACCTGTAACACAGGCTGGGGTGATTTCTGGCAAGACACACTTCTACGTCTGTAAAGGGAACACTATTGCTTAATTATCTCCCAGTAAGTACAAAGTTCACTCCCTCCGGTGAGTGAACAATAATAAGCGACAACTTCCAGTTAAGTCCTAAGGGATGCGCTGGTGAATTGCTGAAGAATTGAAAGCGTGATAAATAGTTCTAAAGCTAAAGTCCTCTTGGCCAGAGGCTCAGTCTGAGAAGTGCACTGTCCCCATCTTGTGGGACAGGGAAGAATTGCGACTCCTGGGATCAAGCTGATGTAGCAATCAGCCACAGGAATCCTCATCTCCGATCCTGAACATCACTACCAGAAGGATGCTGTTAAGTGAAACTTAACATCCTTGGACAAAATAACCCTGAGAATGGTAGTTCTGCCTAGGGAAGGGTAGGGCCTGTGTTAAGGAACTCGGTATGTACCCCTTTTTCCTCATCTCATACCCTTTTCCTCCTGCCGCTGGATTCTTTTGGTTGTTGTTCAAAGCTTCTTCTAGCATCTTCAAGCAATGTTCCCGTCCCTAGGAAACATGGGATACTCAGTCATGCTCTAAAGTGCCCTTTGGACTTCCATCCCTGAAGGAGTAAGAACAGGGCAGGCAGAATCTTTGTTGTTTTCTGCAAGTCAACAAGACCGACTGCCAACCATGACTGACCTTCACTGTGAGCTTTGAGATCCTCCTGCTGACGGCATCCTTGAGGGGACAGTCTGCACCTGCCATGGAAGAGACATTTGGAAAAGGAGTTACAGCAGGGCTGGGGCTGATGGAGAACATCCCAGCTGTCACAGGGAAGTACCAGTCCAGTACTGGCATTCTCTTCCTGCACTTTCACCCCAAGGACCACTACGATCACCTCTTTACCTGGAAAAGCTACAGACTCCAAGAGTAGGGAGAAGCCAAAGTGAGATTGTTCTCTCTGATTTGAGAACATCTGCTTTGGAGTTTATGTCTAACAGCTTTCCAAAACCTTCACATCTTGGGCAACTCTTTTTCAAGGGATTCCAGGTCCTAGGAAACTCCGGTCTCTCCTGCTCCTCACAATACCAACCAAAAAACCTAGGCTGAGTAGAACCAAGTGTTCATTGTGTAAGATTTCACAGTGTAAGAACTACACTGCTAGACAGGGCCCCAAGCAGCACAGTTACAAACAGCAGAGTTTTTATTATTACTGCTGCATAATCACTGCAGAAATAGCCTGCAAAGTCAGGTTAGACAGACTTCTCCTTCCTTCTTGCTTATTTGGAAAAGCTGCTCAGAAAGATGCATTCCACATCTTCACCCCAACCAAAGCTAAGTTGTGATCCATCTCCTCCAGCCAAGCTTTCACAGCCAAAAGCTTAACCTCTGTGCCTGGGGACTGATACCTCCAGTGGTGATGCCATATAAATTACATACAGCTGCAAAATACAAGACTTTCTTCTACCAAAGAAAATCCACAATAAATCAAAGAGATATTTACTTGGAGGAACAAAATCTTCCCTTTCTGGTTCTTTGCCCTGGAAGAAAACAAAGATCAGTCATTTCCATTCTCGCAACACACATGTGGGTCTAGAAGCACAAAAGACATATTTTATACCCCTGTTGCAGGGAAAATTAAAGCTGAAGTCACAAAGGTACTCGACAGGCACCAAAATAGGGAAAGAAGACAAAGAATGAGAATCAAAGCCAAAAGTTTGCTTTTGCTATAGGAATATATAAGAGAAGTTGAACGGGGAAATCTGTTTTTACTACTACCAGGGAGTATTAAAGACAACAGGATCTTCTTGATTAGCACTGCAGAGAAATCAGTACATGAATAAGCTGCATTTTATCCAGTTATGGGCCTGGCCTAGAATATATAGAACACAGAAATAGCAGAGGTGCAAAAAGTAAAAGACAACAAGCAACAACAAGATGCAATAATTTACTTTCATTAGTGCCAGGAAGCCTTTGTGGCTGTAAGACAAGCTCACAGCAAACACTCTGGGCATCTCTTACAAACTGATACCAACTCACTTTGCGCAGACTCATCTGCTTTTTGTAGAAGTTGTCCCACTCCCGCTTCCGACGCTCTTCATTGTCTTCATCCCAATTTCCACTGCTTTCTTCATCATACCTGGATAAGGCAAGAAAACAAGAGGAACAAACGTTTCTATAGCTGCAGCATCAAGTCGGAAGCAGGTTTGGAAAGCCTGGGTCATCCCAGCAATGTATCCCACATCCTTCTGTACAAGTCTCATCTTTTAGTTTCACTGCCATCCATCAACCCAGACTGCACTGAGTGTCCTCCAAAAATTTGGAGGCTCTAGTAAGCAGTGGCATGAACTAGTGCTCTGAGGATGGAGGGGTCCATTTAAGCTCTGTGAGACTGTCCTGGGCGGTTGAGAAGTCACTGAGTTGTGTTATGTACCTCATCGATCAGTGACTACTGCCCTGGGAGCAGAGATGGCAGAAAGGGCACAGCATCCATTCCTCAGCCTCAGTTTATCACAGGCTGTTGTACTAAATGAAATTCCCATCACTAATACACTGAAACGCAGCAGCTGATCTTCACCAGATGTAGCCCAGGAGTTCACTGCCTCATGCAGCTGCCACAGCCAAAACTTACAGGTACCACAAATCAGAGCTTTAGGGCTGCTGACTATTACAACTTCCAAGGAAAAACTAAAATCATATCATGGAGAGGTTCAATAAATCAAGTGGCAAACACTGCACTGTACAACAGCATTGGCCGTGGCTTTTCAGGTTGTGAGACCAAGCACAGGCTTAGGTCACAAGTATCGGTTTCCTCTGACTCAGCTGGACTTGCCTGAAGAACAAAGCTACCAGTCTCAGCTGTTCAAGGTAAAGCAGGGCCAGTCCAGCTGACAGCACTGTGTATCCTGGCAGTGAGCAGTGCCAGCAGTGAAACTTCAGCCTGACAGAGCTGCACAATCACTGCACCTCAGCCAGAGAACAAGGAGAAAGAAGTTTTCACCTCTATACTGCCAAGCATTTTACAGAATTAATCATCTTTTCCACTGCACATCTTCCTTTTGCTGTCACCCTGAAAGGAAAACACTAGAATTTCACAATCTGCAGAAGAATCTGACACTGGTACTCCATTACATCCCCTGTGGTGACTAAAGTTCTGCCAGTGGCCCCTGTCCTACTGGCCCACAGGCAGCCGTATTAAGTAAGGAACGAACTCTGGACCATGTCACCTTGATCTCAATTTAAACATTTTTGATCCTTGTGACTATGAATAGGCTGAGCCCACTTTCTGCTTTCAAAAAAAAATCAGGCTCATTTCTTGAGCCAATTACATTCTGCAGGGCAATTCTTAGGTCTGTCAAAACAGCTTTTGGCTCTCTGGGACACGAATGTGAACAAGGCTGCCAAAGTGTGTGGAAAATGAGATTCCAGCTCCTGCTGCCAGAAAGTTACAGGAAAATACCATCCACACAGAAACATGTGCTGAAAATAGGAGTGGCTGGGCCTGCAGCTGAGAGATGCTCTTTTCTCTGATAGTTGCTACGAGCTGAGTTTTATCTCTCCAGTACAGACCTGCTAAAACCTCTGCAGCCTCTTCTCCCGCCTTCGTAGAGCTCTGGGTCATAGGCATCCCAGGAGGAACCACTGGGCCCAATGCAGGTTTTGCTCCAGTTGTTGCTGCAGAGTTCCAGTGACTCCAGTTGCCTTTTCACTGCTCCTGGGTTCTTGCAGAAATCACAGCACTTGTTACAAGGTGGGGTGACATCACCAAAGTACTTGGCTATGGCAGCGTGGCGACATCTAGGAAACACAAGGGAAAATGATCTGGTCATTATTTTTATTCACAAGAACTCCACCCTCCAAATGCAGGGATTTGAGTCCTTTTTTTTTTCACAAAGAATGCCTATTCCATCAGGAATCACAGGGATTAAGTGGGGTTCAGTTCCTGGCACCTTGCTTAAGGTCTCTCTACCTCCACTTCCCCACAGGTAAAGCAAACATTGATGTTAATGTCTGCTGCTAAATCCTTTCAGACCTTTGAGATTTGCAAAAGGCAATGTTGATGAAATATGCAATTATTCTGTATCACTGGCCACATACATTCCATGGCCTATTAGGATGGTTATAGGATAAATACATAAGGAAGTTCTGTTGATCCTTACAACTCAGAATATATGTGTATATTTCACACTGTAGAGCTTCTAATTTTATTGTTTGTGGTTTGAAGGTAGAGAAATCTATATCTGAAGACACAGGCATGTACATTAAGTCCCAGAACTAGAGTTTAGACTGAGGTCACAAGGGAGGACCATTCAGATAACACAGCCTGGGTCTCAACTCGCTCCCACATGCTCCAGATCAGCACCCAAACTTGGGGGAGAGTCCTATATCCATAAAAACCAGTCCAATTGCTCATAGAGTATTGCACAATCAGTTTACCAGGCTTAGCAAACTAGGCATGTGAGGATGATTAGATTCTTCCAGAAATCTTCAAAATATTTTTGGCAGACATCAGTGTTTTTGAGTATGTAAAAAAGAGTTTAGTGACAGACATGTGCCCATTAGCAACTCAGGCAGAAGTGATTTTTAGAATGTAAACAAGTGAATACATCGATTTCACTAAAGAAGAACCAGGAAGTTCCTTTTTGCGTTTTTTGAAGAAAGCAGAATTTAGAGGAACTTTTTAAAACTTGAGTTTTACAACAAAGGTAGCCAGTTGTCTCTTAGTCAAAATTCTGATACTAAATACACAGAAACATTTACTTCATCAGGCATTTAGAGATCAAATCCTGCAGCCAAATGGGAACAAGAGTTATTTTAGAAAGGAATTATTTTACTACAAGAAAGAACAAAGTGGAGATTTTTCTTTTCTGCCAAGGAGTGCCCTAGTTGGCTTACCAACTTCATCTGCAAAAAGTGGGTCACAGAGGGGAAAAGTAAGAGAGCGAGCACTTCATTTATTCTTATTATAAACCCTTTAAGGCATGTCTGAACTTGCCAGAGATCTAACAAATGCAGTTTTCTTCTTAACTTGTGTGTGTGTATCTGGGGGAACAAGTGCATGTCTACCAAAGTATCACAAACAAAAACAGACCCTGCAAGGGTCTGCAGTGGCTGCTGGCTGCTCCTTCCCATGGCCTGGGAGGCTGATGTGCCAAGCAGCACAGCAGCAGGTTCCAGACTCCTGTCTCCAGAGCAGTGACCTGTGTGAGCTGAAGCACAAAGGACCTGGCACTGCTCAGGTGAGGAGGCTGCAGCATTGTGATGTTGCTCTGCACGGTGTAGGGCACTGAAGCCTGGAGAGGGGTATACAAAGCTGGCTTTATATCCCCCTGCAGAGCCACACTGACTCACTCTGGCACTCAAAGAGCTCCTTTCACATGGTGGGGAAGGGTGGGGGGACCGGGATCGGGGCAACACATTCGATCCCCTTGTCCTGCTTTTCCAAAAGAACTACTGGTGCTGCCTGCCCTGCCATTGCAACGTGACTATAGAAATGTCAGCGAGCTGCAAGTCAGCTTTTTGTTTCCCCAAAAGAAAACAGGCAGGCATTCTCATTAGTCCATGTCTCTCACACACACACTGATCTGTATTAGAGTTAAGCGAGGCATACAGTAATGGTCAAGCCCTCTCCTCACCCCTACAGCTTAATCACCAGGCTTATGCTGGGGAGGGAATCCACACACACCTCTGTCCCTTAAAGTGAACAAGAGAGACATCCCAGGGGAGGCCTTTGGTGGAAGCAGAGATCAGCTCTGAACTCACTGGAATTTAGAGTTCTAGCTTCTAACCCATCAGCCCTGCAAAGCCTCCTCTATCTTCCTGAAGAATTACCCAATTTCACACAGCCACATCCACAGCCCCACTTTAGCCAACGGTGCTCAGGACTTGGGTCATAACGGAAATTCAGTTGCAGAACTAAGATTGCAATCCTATAATTAAAGGTAAAACTCAGAGTTACCAACAAGGATGCTGGGGGTAATCACTGGATTAAAGCTTAACTGAACACAAGAGGTCCTGAAACACAGTTCCTTACGCATTAACGTGAGAGGGTAAAGTATCCCAAGTCACACGGGCATCTGACTAATGCCCACGAGATGGAGATGATTTACATAAATTAATGGTAGTTTGTAGACATGTCCTAAAATTATTTCATCCTTTAAATATGCACCTGTACTATCTGTCTCCCCTCACCTTTCAACAGAAGTATGTGTAAAGCTGACCATTGGTCTTTAAAATGTCTAAACAAAATTGTTATTTCATTTGAGACATCCTATCCTGATTTGACATTACAGAATAGGATAAGGTGCAAACAACAACCAAGTTTATTAACACCTTTTTGTCTGTGGCAATATATTTCAGGAAAGTGCTAAACTGACCACATGGCTGCCTGCACCTCTGTGGTTTTTGTAGTCCTTGCTTTTGTACACCAGGTAAAAGAGGAGCCCTATTCCTTCAAGCAGTAGAAGCAGATGGACAGTCAGAGAAGCAGCAAAGTGACATATCCCAAAAGAAGATTCGCCTCTCCCAAAGTATAACAAAGTATACCAAAGCATTCCCTCACTTGAGCTAGTCAGAAACTCTTCCTGAAAAAATACCTCAAAAAAACAGCATTCTTAGAACAGAATCAAGAAGTGAAAGCATTAAAAAAGATAAAAATTGTGTGAGGACAAATTAGTTATGCAGATGCCAGCTGTCAAGTGAAAGCCACTTAATAAGCTTTATCAAATAGAAGAACAAACCATGGGATTGATGTGAAACTCTAATTTTTCACCTCTCTGAAGGACTGTGTCCTTTCAACATCACCCTCTGAGACAAGACGGTGGGTATCAGCTGTCCCCAGAATACAAGAAGGAAAAACCACAGCATCAAGAGAGTAAATGACCTGGCCAAGGGCATGGAGCAAATCCACTGCCCCAGCATCACAGCCCTGCTCCCCTGTCCCTAGCAGGTCTCACCTAGTGCTGTACTATCACACATGATTCGTCTCAGCCCCTTCAATGAACACATGTGAAAAACTCCTTCCCCCAGGAATCGGAAGGAAACCGAGCAGCATAAAGAAAAGTTACTTGCTTTAACGCACCCCCGAATGAAGGAAAGAATCAAGTCTCACTCCAGAAAAAAAGCTGCCATTAAAAGGTAGAAAAGAAAGGGCCTCTCTGTGGGGAGATGCACAGAGGAAACCAGCAACAAGTGCCAAGTGCCGGCCCTTGGGCGCTCCGGGAGCGGAGCTGGCACAGCGCTGGCTCAGCCCGCGGAGGCTCCGCGCCGCCCGCCCTCCGTGGCACACATGTAACACGAAACTTCGTATCTCCAGGACAACCAGTAACAAAAAAAAAAAAAGGCAGAGACNAAAGGCAGAGACAACAGCTGGCTGTCAGCGGCAGAGCAGAGAGGAGCCGAGCGAGGAGCGAGACACACGCCAGGATGAGGGGAAAGATGACGTGAAAGTTTGAGAAGACGGAAAGAAAAACAAGAGGGGAAGAAGAGCTGGCGGTGCGCTGGGGTAAGGCTGAGCTATGGGTGGTGTAAGGCTGAGCTGTTGTGGGGTGAGGCTGAGGTATTGGTATAAGGCTGAGCTGTTGTGGGGTAAGAACGAGCTATCTCTGATGTTCGGGCGACCGCGGCACCTTAACGTTCCGCTGGCTGGCGAGGAGCTGGAGCTCTCACTGCGGAATCGGCCATGGAGCAGAGCTGGCGAGCCTGAATTTGTTTGCAAGGGACGCTGAGGAGCAAAGGTGGTGAGGGAAAAGCTTTTAATGGGATTGCAGAGAGCTGCGCTGCGGGCGCCCTGTAACAAAAGGAGCTGCCTGCAGTGCTTCGAGTCCGAGCGGGACTGAGCAACTCTGGGCGATTAGAAAGGCTGGCTGCTCATTTTTTCTGTGCCGCTACAGAATGTGACCTTCGCTGCGTTCTCCACAGCGGTGACCTGATAGAGTAACAGTGTGGACACGAGAGCTGTGCTGCCCCTCTGTACCAGCGCTGTAAGTGCCATTACCGAGGAGCTGCCAGTGCAGGCAGGCGTGTGTGAAACCACACGGCTTCCAGCCACAGCATTTCTCCGGAGCTCCTCCCAGCTGCAGCCAAGTTTTATCCCCCAAATCCTGAAGCAAACTGAGAGCTTAGAAAACAAGCCCTGATCGAGGAACTAACCGTATTGTGCAAGTTAAGCATCTGTGTCCAATAGAAATAAATGGAAAGATTTTACACAGTTTCTAACAAGAACATTTTAAGAAAGAATTCAGCTGGCGTATCAGGCACAGATGCTGGTTTACTATTCAGAACAGCACGAAAACCCACTGCTCAGAGAGGCACGCACTGACATACATGCACACACAGTCTATGGTTTACAGTAACAAAACCATCAAAGGAAGGGAGAGGAAAAGGATCCCCTAAATACACAAAATTATAGAATCATTTAGTTTGGAAAAGACCTTTAAGATCATTAAATCCAAGCCTTGGTTTTACAGAGGTGTCCCACAACCTGTGCTCCCATCTCCATTTTGCTGCTGGGTTTGGGAAGGGGGGCTGGCAAAGCCATTTAACCTCCCTTTTTCTGCCATCTGAAGCTGATTTCTCTGCTGGAAGCTCTTACAGCTCCTAACACTGAGCTGAGACGCCTCAGCCTCTTCCAAGAGGTGCATGGGCACTCAGCTGTTTACAAACAGAGAGGCAGGAAGCCAATTCTCACAGAAAGATGTGTTCCCAATGCTACACATGCCTGTAGGGAGGAATGTTAAGGATCAGGTATTTCCACTTCTCTCCAGTTCCATTAACGTGGAAGGGAGGGCAGGTCTTTCTGACCTAGGTGTTGTACAAACACTGAATTGGAACTGCCTTGAGTGAGGAGATGTAGCAGTTAAGACACACAGGCCTCCAGCCTAGCCCTGAGTTCAAGGGGATGGAGGGAAATTTCCACCCTGCTAATGAAGGGTCTCTGTAGCTGGTTGTTGCAGTTAAGATGGTTTTACAAATAAAGCATGTGAAAAACAAAGTTTAGGGAAACAAAAAAAAGGAAGGAGGGAGGAGTGAGAGGAGAAGGGCAGGAGGCAGAGAAACATGCCAAGTTTTCCTTGCCAAAAGAAAATCTTAATGGGTTTGGCTGGGGGCTTGTCCAGCCACAGCCGTGCTGTACATGTGTGTGGGGGAGAGGAACAGCAATACAAAACACATGTCTGGATAAAAGTAGCAGGACATGGCTTGTGTTACAGCTGTCACAGTGCAGGGGCCTCAGCCTGACTGCAACGTATGAGCAGTTATGGGAGTGGAGGCACAAAATAAACCAAGTTTTGATAGAGCAGATCTTTTCTGTAAGACAACCCCCTGACCACACAGCCTGCAGTGGGTCACACACTGGACAGCAGGGACTCGAAGGGACTGTGAGAGGGTTGGATGAGGAGAGGAGCACCCAGCCCTCGCCTCCACTGGGCTCTCACTGCTACCTCACACAGCCACAGCTGATGTGGTCCAAAACAGCTTCTTCTGAGGAAGCAGCTGTTGCAGCCGTCAGTTTTGAGTTCCTATGCCCAGGTGGCATATTTACTAAGATCAGCCCAGCATATTTCCAAAAAACTCAAAAATGCATGTAATTTGTGAGACCCGCAGGTCTGAGATCAGTCAGGGACAGGGCACAGAGGCAGCTGTTAAAAGGTGAAGTTTCCAGCACTCTCCGTAAGCTCCAGCTGCCAGACCTCAACCACCAAACTACTGATAGATCCCATTATGTTTCTCAAACATCAAAATACCAATAGATCCTACTATGTTTGTGAAGTAACTGCAAGGCTTTCACAGGCACACAGATACCTCTCTGTCAGCTTCCTGGGAAATGGTTATTTTGCTAATATTAGAATAGACTTTCAGGCTAGATTCAAGCATCACCAATCCTAAAAAAAGTTCTCTTGTAGAAGAGCTACAGGTTTATTTTTAAAATTGACCTTTTCCTTTCATTGGATGGCTCAGTGCTTTGGCTTCCCCATTTAAAAAATTTCTAGTAGTGAGGAATTATCTTGTGGGGTTTTGTGGACATGTTTGTGGGATGGACTGGAGAAAACCAGGGTGCTCTGTAGAGGTGTAAAGATTCTCAGCTCAGTGCCCCAATGGGTACCTCAGATACCGAAACTGCTATTGCAGGGAATTCAGTGCCTTTTTATATTAGTCTAATATTAGGTTGTAGGGGAGAGAAAGGACATTTACAGTGCTGCCTCAAAACCCATCTCCCAATAGTGGGTGGTGGTGATGACAGGGTATTCCAGCCAAAGGACTGCCCAGTCAGGGCAGCTTTATAATCTGACGGAATGTGTGGCCTTCTTTTCCAGACCAACTGACAAAGTCAAAGCTTTTCTCCCATGACATTGAGCTGCAATTTACCAGTTTGGGTGTGTGCTGTTAAAGGGCTGAATTCTCTTGATACTGGAAACTATTTTCATCTGCTTGGGAATGAATTATAGGTCTGTCTGGCACCATTCACTCCTGTTTTAGGAAAAAACAGCTTGTCTGAACTATAGTTAAGATTCACGTGGCTGGTCAACTACAGGCATGGCAGCAAACATTGCACTAACAATGATGAGGGAAAACCATGCACTGGTAATACAACTACATTTCTATGGCCCTTTTCATCTCAGCAGTACACTAAAAGATTAGAACAATAAACAAATCGTGCAGGAATTGTGACACGTTATGCCAAACTGCATCCAAACTGTAGTCACACCTAGCAACCCACATTGTTCTAGAACAGGAAGCACTGCAGACCTTATCCATATGAAATCAGAAGCACATTTCAAGAACAAAGCTGGTAGGTTTTGAAAGTGGCCAAATACAGTCGGAGTTAATTTTGGAGCTTTAGACCAGGATAAAAAGCATCCCCTCCCCTTCAGCTGCTCAGCACCCTCCTTCCAAGGGTCTGGGCTTGCCTTCTAGGTTTTCCTACAAAATAGGCTATCACAACCCATACAGGCTTCCCAGATCCAGTTTCAACCAACTTATTGGACTTGCCTGAGTAAGAACAATACAGAGTATTTGCTTCTCCACAGCCACAGTCTTGGGAAAAAGACAACATTGCAACGAGAATGTGGCTGTGGCATTCTGCTTGATGGGCACATCAGAGGGGTGCTCCTTTGCAAGGTGTCTGGAGCAATGCTGCTGTGGGCAGTGGGCACAGTGGAGGAGATCTGACTTCACTGAGACTTGCAGCATTAGGACCAGAGGCATTGGCAGCTTCTTGTTCCCAGCAAATTCCTCCCTCCAAAGCTTTGCCTCCATTTTTAGATTACTTGAAGAACAAACACACACGAAGCCCAGTAAAACCAATGGATTGGGATCATGGCAAGAGCACTAAACCCCTGTGGAGCATGGCTGGGATAGGAGCAAACAGGAGTGGAAGCTGCACTTTCACCTACTTCCAACTTAAACGGGCTCAGTGACCAAAGTGTAACAAGCAGTGAGCAAGCAAAGGCCAGTTCTGTTTGTAACTGCAACAAAACCAAACTTATTGTCTTCCTATCTAAAGATTTCTGAGCATTTTGGAGACTTGGACACAGAACAATTAACAAACAAACCTCTGGTGGTGGTTACATGTTCCATCTCTTTGCAGAGATGAAGTCACCCAACAGAGGGATGGGATGACTTATCCTAAGTCACACAACCAGTAAAACATCACTGGCAGGCCAGGAAAACTGCCTCTATTTACTAACTTCCAGTCCTGGGGCAAAACCACAAACTCAAATTTGTGTCTTTTGTACTGAAATAAGCTGCTGAAATACCACCAGGGTTGTGAGTAAACAAGTGTCTCATTCCTCAGCAGTAAATTTCAGCTCACCCACTCCCTACAGTTCAACTTTGGGTGCACCTGTGTACACACACGGATCAGATACAGCTTTCCAAACCAAAGACAGACCAAAAAACCCCAATCAATTTGCATTAATTCCAAAATACTTAGAGCAACCTGACTAGCTTTAAGCAGAGAGATGTGGGACTCTATCATACATGGTCATCCCAAAGCTCTTTTTCTTGCTTGAAGCCTGGAAGCTTCTCCCCAGCCAGTTCACAGCACAAAGAAACCCTGACTGAGGCTTTTCTCTTGAATGTCTAGATTGAGGCTTTTTAATGGCTTTATCCTCAAAAGGGCTGAGCAGCCAACTTCTTTGAGTGCTTCAGTATGGCATGAGTCCATTAAAACAACTCAGAAAGATAATTTCAATGCTATTATGGCAATTTTCACAGCTTTATTCAGTGGGCACAGCAAGATGAATCTGCATTAGTGCTTTCTGAGGATCTAAATCTATATAAGCCCTGAACACAGGACATGCTGTTTGGTTTTACAGGGTCATGTAATCCTTGCAGCTGAGCAGCACACCTGCAGCTGTTACCCATTCCCCTGCATCATTACTGTGCTCTCTCTTTTCAACCAAGGCTAACAAGTCATGGCACATGGCAGATTGGGCCTTTTTTTCCCTCAAAAACAAACAAACCCAAATTAAATTATTTGTTTTATTCCCTCCCTAGGTGTGCCTTGTAACACAGAGGGCAGAAAGATTTGATTTATCACTCTGAATATATTTGTTCCAAACCAGGACAATGTTCTAGTCCCACTGGCAATACTGGATAGATGAGTTATTTCTTAAAGAACAGCCAGAACAGGATACAGCTGAAACCATGAATTTCAAGCTGCCACCCCACCCCAGCAGGAACCTCCAAACCATCTCTCACATGACACCAGTATTACGTTCACTTTCTTTTCTATGCCAGTTTCTCACCTTGCCTCTCTTCACCATATTCTCACTTCATGTGAGCTGTAGCTACAGCTGTGGAGCAGAAGTTCTGACATCACTCTGACAATGTGTTATGAAGACCACATTGCACTGTGGTCATTCAGTATTTGTTTCTGTAACGAGTTCCATGAGCTTTGCTCCCCTACAGCCATATCTCCTCTGCTCTGGAGGGTTCCCATCCTCAGTGGGTGAGGTTTTGAGGAAGGACAACAATGAGCAAGGAGAAAATTCCCAACTGAGAAAAGCTCTTCCAGGCTCTTTAACTGCACTCCAGTCATAGAAAGTAAACTGTCAGTTAAGACCTAAAACCTTAAGTTTTAAGTCTCTCAAGACTTGCCTGTTTTAGTAATAATAATCATTACAGTTACTGCTTTAAGTGAATATCCTGCACCACCTGTCTGATACTACTGTTGGTGACTGGGAGCTTACTTGAACACAGTCTAATAAACCAAAATGAATGAATTCTTACAGCTCCACTCTGAAATTTGTTAAGTAATGTCATCACTGTTGTCTTGTACAAGATGAAGATGGATAAGACAAATTGTCAAATCACACAGCACTATCCTTACCCTCATGCAAATCTCAAGGGTGAGATCTTGGTTCCACTGAAATTAAGGGGAAAAGGTCACAATCAAAACTAGTCCTGAACAAAGACTTTACATCACAAGTAGAATGAAACATACGAGTAGAATGCAATATACAGAAGTCCATGAATGTAACTGGCTTTCTTGGGGGAGTTTCACTTCTTTTTCTTTAAGTATTATTTCATTCTTCACCCTTTTGCTGTGCTGCACAAGCAGAAATCCCAAAGCAGTGAGAGCCCTCGGAACCAGCGTGCAAGTCAGAAGTGCAGTCGAGCAGAAAAACATTTGCTTCCTCACTGGTAGATTGGACACCACCAACATCAAACTTTGTCCCTGATGTAGTTCAGACCAAGGTAAACAAGCAACATTCCTTGCAAGTTTTAGAATAAAAACTCCTTCACTTAGCTCCAGATCAGGTACCATGGGCAGAGGAATGTCTGTTACAAAGAGAGGCATTATCATTTTAGACTAAGCACTTTGATAATGCACATGGAGTTCTACAATACTAATCAGTGATTTTACACTGTATTCCCAAACTTCACAAGCCTGGCTTTTATACTTGTTGCTTCTGGTACAGCCCAAAGCATGGCATGGAAGGCTATAGTAGATTCCTTACTAGGAGAGCTGCTGGACAGGCAGAAACATCCAAAGGGAACAAACATTTTCGGAATGTTAGAGCCAGAAAATTTTACTTTAATTTTTTTCTTCTAGAGCCAAGAACAGAAAACACAAATCACTTCACCTCTGCCTCCTCCACCATCTCTTGGAATGGAAACAAAACTGAAAACCTGCTGACACAGAATCCCTGAGCACTGTGCAAAGGATAAAGCAGCCGTTTCTGGAGCCGCTCACTTGGGGTATGCAGTCATCTGGAAAGAACTATTTAACCCTAGTCTCAGAAGTGACCTTTTCAGGTCAAAAGACCACAGCTCTGCCTCCCTGCTAAGTTGCACAGAGATTTCTCTGTAGATGAAGATTTTCCATCCACCCCCATTCCTAGGAAACCAGCTGGTTCCGATTTTTATTCCTTAGCTTGGATTTAAACGAACAAAGAAAACCCTTTTTGAATTGCATAAACATACAAAACTTAATTTAACTTGGCACTGTAGTATTTAAGCCCAGCATGCAAAGAAACAGCCAAGGTCTCTCTGTCCTCAGTATGTTTAGAAGAAACTGAACTCCAAGCCTTCATTTGTTTGAGTAACCAAACCAGATGTGCAGTAGGGAATTAGCTGGCTTAGTCTGGAAGTGCTGCCTTGGTCACTTGGCTTTGTGTTATCACCAAGACCAGGATATTAAATTCCAATGTTCAAGCCCTGTAAACCAGTGTTGACTATTAAAACACACACAAGTTAGTATATTTTGATATAATAATGACATAAAAGTTATAATCCATTCAAGTGTTGACCTGTCCAAACACTTGTTGTGAAACTATGGATATTTCTCAACAATATCCAATTCCAGTGCCTGACTGAAGAAAAATTGGAACATCCATAGGTCTCATGCCAGCTAGTTTGTTGCAATGCTTTCCAAAATCTTGCTCATAAGGGAAAAGAACAACAAATACTCATGATAAAACTGAGGCACATAACTAGACTAATAATTTTTCAGTCATAATAGCTCCTGATGATTATTCTGAGAACAAAGAAGATGTAAGATTACTGAGCAGGATTAGCTCTACAAGGGAGGGATCTCCCAGCAGATCCAGGGGCTTTGCTTTGCTCATCACCAGCAGTGATGGTTGGACATCCACCCATGTTCATATATTGCTCTGTGAGGCTGTGGCTTAAAATAAACCCCCCTACATTTAGCTTACCTTGCATTCATCTCTGAGAACCTGAAAAGCATCCAGCTGTCCCCAGTGAACACAGACTTTAAATCTTAATATCACCATACAGTAAAACTGGTTGATATAACATTATTAATGGTATTGCATTGAGGTGTTGAAATAAATGCCTTAGTTTTGGAAGGGGCTTTCTATGGCTCAAAGTGCAAGAAGACTTCAAGGGAGTCTACTTCATGTTACTCAGTAAAAACCAACTGAAAACTATGTACCACTGGAGTTTAGCATTTGGAATTCAAGTTGAGCTAGAATTGCCTTTCTTTCTGGAAGAACAAGTCAGCACAACTGGAAAAAAATTATTTTCATTAGCTGAAAGGCAAGAGCAGGCACTGTCCAGTTCTATCTCTGTGCCTGCTGAAATAAGTGTCCTTGTAGAAGAAACACCGTTTTGCCTTTGCTTAACAGTGCAATAGACAAAACACCCTTGGAGCTGAATTTTGAAATTAAAACAGTGCCAGAACACGTAGACAATTAATAGTCCTCCACCTTAGCTACTGGGAGCAAGGACTGAGACCAGATAAACTTGTTTTCCGTGTGATCACCAGCTGTATAAGAAGGCTGGCAGCTTCCTAGCATTAGTCAGTGAAAAGCTTGATTCTCTATTTGGCTCTTCCACAGCATAAAGCCTGGAGAGGCTGCAACAGGATGTCTTCTGAAAGGTTTCTGAAGGAAGTTCAATCCATTGGTGAGAAGTTTCTCCTTAAGCTCCAGAAACTGCCCAAGGCTGAGCCAGTGGAGGTTGTCTGCTTTTGTGTGGTTCTTCTGTTTATCGGTGAGTTTATTGGTGGAAGCCAAGGGGTGTCAGAATTTCTCTTCTATGGGGGCAGTTTGTGCCACATTCTTTGTTGGTGGGTTGGTGGTGTTGGCAGCTGTTTTCCAGGCTGTGCTCTGAGGCCCAGGTTAATTTCTAGGTAATTTTTTAATACTCAGCCTGTATCTCTACATGGATGCAGAGCGTGACAGGCAACAATACAGCTTTTCCCCAAAGCTCTCATATTTAAAGATAAGTTTAAACAGCAGCATTTTAACCATCCCAGAGCTGCTGTAATGCTTTGATGCAGAGGAGATAGTTTATGACAAGTGGTATTAGGGCATCTCCCTGCCACAGAAGACACTTAAGAGAGACTCTGAGTGTCATTCCTGTGCTTGGCTCAGTGCAAGCCAGTATGGTTCAGAGGAGCCTATTTATTCTCCTGCTGCTCTGTGGGGGATGGCATGGAAGGAATAACAAAGAACTGCTTGATCAAGGGGCATGAAGTTTGTTTATACAAGGGGAAAACAAGTAGGAAGGAAGACAGGCCCTCCTCCTCAAAGACACAGTCTGCTCCAGGCCAAAAGGAAGGGTGTGTATCCAACTGGACACTCCTCCCTGGGCTGGAATTCAGCAAGTCACACCTGCTGCTTTATTTTGTTCATACCTACAGCTGGTTCCCCACAGGCTCAGATACCTGGCAGCCCAGCTTCAGGCTTTAAAGGAACATAAGCACACACACCTATGCATGTTCACACACTGTTATGTGTTTTGCAGGATTAAACAAGTCATCCTTTTCTACTCCAGATAAACTAACCTATCCCTCACAACACCAACCATCATGACTAGAGTAGAATATGAGTAAGTTAGCCCACTGCTTTGTGAAACAAAACTCTGCATTTGAAGTATCTGGTTTTTTCAAGCTAAATACAGAAAAAAAGAGTAAAGCCAACCCAATTATGAATATCTATCCTTAAAGGATACACTGCACACACTCTTCAAAAATACAACTGCCGGTCTGAGTAACTAAACCCTTTTGAGTTGCTTCTGACAACTATGGGCAGAGTTTATTTTCACCCTTTCCAGGAACATAACTCTGCTTAGGTCCTGCATGCCAGTTCTGAAACAACAGCCCATTAGGTGTTTAAACTCCTTCATGGTAGCTCTTAAGATCTTGAAATACCTGGTAATGATTATCCAGATTAAATGGGTAACCAATATAAGGGGGCAGGAACTTAGGAGGAGGAAGTTGGGGATATAAGGCAAAAAAAAAAAAATTCACAAGAAACCAGACTATATTCATTTTGCTGCTCACCAAACAACTTAAAGGAGACCAGAGGAGACATGGGGTTATTCTGCAGGGATTGCTCCTTTGTCATGAAGCAACATCTATCCTTTGCTTCTCTTTCCAGTTACTGTCCTGGTGCTCATGACCATTGCCTGCAGTTGCTGCTGCTACAGCTGCTGTGGCTGTGACGGATATAATGAAACCAGAGGTAGGAAGAGCCAAGTCCGCCCAACTCCCGTTCACGAAGTGCAATGAGGTGACACAACCTACTATCAAGGACACACATGGACATCATGATTCAGTCCTTTGGGAATGACTTTCCACACTAGCTCACCGAGAATGGCAATAACAATATTAATTAACATGACGCAAAGGACCAGAAACCACAGTGTAGAATTCCTTCTCTCTGTGACAGCCACTACTGTGACCAGAAAGGTAAAGCTCCTTTGCCATCACTGTCTCCCTCTTCTGGGGTGGGATGGGGTGAGGGGAGCATGGACACAAGTTGCTGAGAGAAGAGGCAGCTTTCCCAAAGACAGCCCTGCAGCTGGGCCAGTTCTGTGAGCACAGAGCCACAGACCAAAGCAGAGAACACATCCATGGCCACCAGCCAGGCAGTGCCTGCTCTCCTCACAAGAAGGATGGTGCTGGGCGTTAGCAAACCCCACTGACATCACCAGGTCACTGTGGATCAAGCCCCAACCTGCTCTCTCAAAAGCCAGCTGTGGGAGACACGTTTAGCTGAGATCTCTGCTGAAAACAACCAATCCTTCTGATCCAGAGGTGCCAGCTGAGGCTCTGAGTACAGCTGGGAACAAATGCTGCCGGCGCCGTTTCGTTGGTGTTACAATTACTTAAAATTGCCAAAGGAAAAACACCAGGTCACATGGAATACTCTTTGGAAACAGAAAGGTGAAGGCAAAAAGGAAAAACTCACCAACACTGCACCTTATGTTGATCATTCTGCTGCTAAACGTGCTCCCTTCCCACCCCCTGTGTGGTTCTACTCTTCTGCTTATTGCAGATGGATGATTCTTGCAGAGCAAGGGAGCTACAGGAGATGAACAAATCCCTGTCCTTACTTGAGGGATCTGCATGCCTGACTCCCTGCACTGTGTGCAGTTTATTTTAGTGGACATAAACATTATGCCAGGGTATGTGTATGAGCATGAACAGAGGCATTTTGGAGGAGTGACACGCACCGGGGTGGCTGTCACTTGTGCAGCAGCTGACAGCAGGCATGGTGACAGAGCAGAGCTGTGCTGCTGGAGTTAACAAGTGCAAATAAATCCCTTTTCCACACTGCAGCCACTGTGTATGTTTGGTTTACACTCTGGTGAACTTCCGAAAGGGATTTATGTACGTACAAGGCACAGGCCACGACTTTCACGACTGGGACAGCCCAAGAGGAGGCCAAAATACTGCACAACTCAAAGCCACTGGTCTTTTCAGTCTCAAATGTGAGATAACCAACCGCCTTTATGAGAAGGTATAAAAAATTACATGCATCTTCTGCCCCTGTATCCCAGCTGCTACTCATAGAGGAGTCAAAGGGATTACACGTGTATAGCCCAGAGCCAACATCTAACTAGAGAGAATAGAATCAACAAGTTTTAACAGAGGGCTTTTAAATGTTCTTTACACTTTAGAAGGGACAAAAAAAGAAGAAATTCTGTAAATAAACATCTTTTCTCTGTTGCCTGCACCCATACTAGTAAAAAGCACGTTACATCCATAGCTTCTTATGTATTTTATGCACTTCAATTTTTGCAAATAAAGGTACTTGGCATTTTTATACTGCTGCATACTGGAATGTATCTACAGCCAGCAACACAGAGAATAGTCTAAGAATTAAAAATAAAATTCTTCAAACTACCAATGTTACTTTTAAATTAATAAAAAGGAAAAAGTTTCTAGCAGAAGATGAGGATGCTCCTTAGAAAGTAACTAGTTGAGCCCCAGCTCAAATGCCAACAGCAGACTGCACTAGGATGAGCTACAGTTACACTGAGACTAACAAAGCTCTGGCCTTTATTAGGCTGTCCCAAACCTTTCACTGCCAACTAACACAGGGTAAAATAAACTCAAGCACAGCATCAACATTCAGAGGTGCATCACACCAACCTATGTGTCAGATCTCTTTGCTCCTTTCATTCACAAACGAGTGGCAATCAAGGCTACATCTGAAGCCTCAAAACCTCTTTTGCAGGAGACACACTCAACAGATGTTTCTGTATCTAAATTAAGTCACGAGACCTGGGAATGAACAGAGCTCACTTTCTTTCCTGGCTTGTGCTAGACAGTGCCAGCTACAGACATTAACAGAATCCCACTGAGAACTGTTTCAGCAGCATGGAGCCAGCCTGTGCTAAGTCAGGAGGAAGCTCAGCAGGCTGGACACATACCAACAACTGACAGGTTGCTGTCACTGGGAACAAGCTGCCAGGCCTTATCTCAACAGGAAAAGCTACAAATACACGTTTCCCAGTGGTGGTACAAGTTAAACCACTGACAGATACCAGGCAGGGGGACAAGAGAAATGGTTCCTGTCTTATCTCTGCCACTGTAAGTTCCTGAATTAGAAACTGAAAAAACACATCACTATTAAACAAAGAGCAGGCGAGAAAATTAAGAATTTTTTTAAAGGATTCAGGTGGCTTTCTGGAGCCCAGGAGTAGCCACCATGTAGAGAGGTCCCTGGACTGATTTCTATATAGCTGTCTGGATCTGCAAGGCCTAATGTTCTGCTTTGTACTATTTTGTGCCATTGCACTCAGCTGGACAAATGCCATAGCTGGGATTTAGTTTCTGGCCTGGGCTGGGTGAGGGTGGCCTGAAAGATGCAGCTGATACTGCAGCACTTCAGCTTCTGCCCTGGGTCCCTGCTCACCACTCACACAAGCTTCTGTGTTTTTGGCTTCAGTCAGTACTCATATATAGGGGCCTACAGGGAGCACTAGTGAGGACAGATCCTCTGTTTCAAACTGCAGAGGGAGATTCAGAAAAGCACAGACTCAGATGAAACTGCTTCAAACACAGCAACTTCTGTACATATGAAAGCCTGAGTGAGCCTAGAAAGAGCTGCATGGGAATACTGTTACTTCAGTCCTGATAATAAAAGTGTTGAAATAGTTTCTTTCCCTGAGGACCCTCAAAGAGCCAGCAAGGCCAGCCCCTCCAGCACAAGTGGTTGAAGATCTACTGACAACTTAATGGAATAGCTTCTGTTCTGTAATATTATCCCTCTGGTTTCAAAGCCATTTGCTTGGCTTGTGAAAAACAAGTTTCCTTTTACACACGCACACGGTCTCACACACCACACTCTTCCTTCTCCCCTCCCACCTCTCTCCAGCAACATCCCTCTGGTCTTCTTCAGTCAGGAAAGCAAGAGAGAGGCAGTTTTATTGCAGTTAACAGCAGTGCAATGCTCTGTAACGGGCTTACCTCCTTAAACTGCCACAACGGATTTTGGACTGCAGTGCAGTCTTGTTCAGTCTCACTTTAGGTGTGGCAGTTTCCTAAAGGAGCTCCCAACACAGATCCAGTCAGGATCCAGGAAACAACAGCCCTCTTCTCTACTCCACATCCTGCAGCCTTTCCCTGAGAAAGGACATAGTGGGCCTTTACAAGGACTGCAACAAGTGCAGGAAGGGATAAAGCCATGGAGAGGACGAAGTATCTGAGCAACAGCTGAATTAGGACTTTTTATTTAGGGTCAAGGTCTTTGATTTGATTATATTAGCCACACCTTTGCAGAAAAATCAGCTGTTAATCATTTACTGCAGCACCAACAGGTAACTTCCAGGCTACCTCTGCAAGTCTCAAGGTACAATAAGGGGTCTCTCACCACAGGCCAGGATGTCTTGGAGGGGTGTGGAGGAGGCAATGGAAGAAACACCTACTACAAGGTATTTATAAAATCTCATACAGCTCTCCTATTTCAGGAGGTTAACTGTGCTTAGTAGAAGAGACAGGAACTTCCTGGGCTGTGCAGCCCCACAGGGTTCCTGTCTTTGGGCCTACAGAACTAGTATCCAGGCTGCCTTACTTTTGAAGGCAAAGGAAATTATCCAGAACAGATTTCACATCCCATGTTCCTGTTGGTTGGAGACTGAGCATGGTGATCTGCCATCATTCCAGAAAAACAAACTAAGAACTGCATATATTTGACTACTGACAAGGTAACAAAAACTTCGGCAAGTGCAGCCTTGTGCTTGTAGTCAAATCTGACCTGCTGAGGGTGAAACACGCTTTACAGGACTAATCCTTTTCCTTACAGTATTCAGGATACATAAAAGGCAGCAAGTCAAACAAATTTTCAAAAATAACAAAGATCTCTTCCTGTATTACATCTGCATAGTCATATTTGCAAGAAAGTGTGAGAAATATTCCACCCTTTCCCTTGAGAAACAAGGAACCTTTAGTAAAACCACAAGATGCTCGCAAAGAAATGCTGGATGTTCTTTAGAGAGCTGACAGCTGAGTCATTATGCAAAGTATCAGCAAAAGAGCAGGTGTGTAGAACCCACTGAGATCCCAGTTTAAATTATTACTGGGCCTAAGTACTTCATGGAAGGAAAACTTGTGCTTCTATTGCAGAGTAACAAAAAGCATTACTAAAGCCAACTCCATTAGCAGGACACCCTTTTTAACATAATTAGGCTATTCTAAACCTTTTGAAAGTAAGAAGTCATACGTGATCTTTGCTTACTGTTGGTGGGGGTTTTTTTGCTTGCTTGCCTTTAAGTAAGTGTTCATTTAATCTCCAGTGTGTTCTCAGTCCCCAGCTCCCTTTTAGAGATCTTTTCAATGATATCAAGGAATTTCTCCCACAGAATATTTGTCTTTCATGTACAGGCTGTACAGCTGACAGAGACAGAGGGTTCATACTGAAGAGATACTTTATTATTTAAAATATTGATAAACTATGATTAAAATACATCTCAACTGCCAAAATCTTGTAGAGCCAGAAGCTTTTCCCCTTTACATCTCTGTAGATCTGAATCAAACTGACCTCAGCAGTATTTCTTCTGGTATATGCTCCCATTTCTGTTTTTCCTTCTGGAAGGGGGATGCCTGCAGGCACAGACAGCATTCATACCTGTACAGGTTTGGGGACTGTGTCTCAGAGCATAGAGAGGATACACCACACCTGACCCTGTTCTTGTCTCCCCCCAGCACGGTGGAAGCCAGCATGCCACTAGTAGAGGAGGCATCCTCAGTTGTGGAAGACCTAAAGACACTCATTACAAAAAGTGACTGGGCTCTTGGAGGGTTGGTGGTGATTGGTGTCTTCTGCCTTGTTTTTGTTGCCCTCCTTTTATTTGCTGCTCTCTTTGGGTGCTGCTCATCTCCAAGGCACAAAGAAAATGGCATATAAACAGCAAAGTGGAGACACAGTACTTGGAGCAAGAGTCAGCCCAGCTACAACCTGATTGTGTTCACAGAAAGCTTTCTCATCTTCTCTACCTGGGTGATTATTTCTCCCCCTGTGACTTTCCTGCATCAAGAGCATTGCCCCAGTCCCAGCAAATTGTTCTGCAAGTCCACAGCAAGCTCAATACATGAGGCTGTTTGTGCTCAGGAAATGTGTGATTTGCCCAATACCAAAATCAACTCTGTCTGATTTTCATCTTTCAAGCAAAACCACCAGGTAGAGGTGGCAAATGTTCAGCCACCAGCTAAAACTGATAAAGATGTCTTCTGCTGCTGCAGCTATGGGGTTTGAGGGGTTTTTTTCACCTTGCAAAAAAGCAATGGGAAACTCTGAGCACTGAAAGCTTTATCTAAACCCCCTCTCTAAAAGCAGCTTATACTACTGTTCTCCTGTCATACTCAGACAATAGTCTAAATATACTATGCAAAAACTTGCTTGCAAGTACACAATCTGTCTTTATTTGTTCTTATTTATAACCTCACAAGGTCAGAGTTTAAGGTTTGCTTTCACTGTTTAGATAGTAAATAGAACTGTATTAATTCATTATGTAAAACAGAAATGCAATGTGGCAGTTCTTTCCATAGAATGACAAGGAGAGAACATGCTCACCAAGGCATCAGAAAACAAACACATGCTATATTCATGCTGAAAAAGTTGTCCTAGACCCAGGTGTGAAAAATGAAACAAAATGCAGAACTCGCCAGCAAGACACAAGAAGACCATTTTGAGTTAGTGAAACATGCTGCTCTCTTCCTGGCAAAATTACAGCTTTGATGTCTTCTCCAGCATAGAACAGCAATTAGTACAATTACAGCTTACAAAGCATGAACTAAACCTGAACAATGCACATTGTGGTTGCTAGTCTGCATTTAGATTGGGCACATCCATAATTTGAGCCTGTTTCTGAAACATTCTAAGCCCCACCAGCAGCTTCTAAGGTCAATGAGAATCACAGATACCCAGTACTTTGCAGAGCAGAGCCCGAGATTTACAGAAACTAAATCTAAATGCTTTCGTCCCGTGCTGATTAGGCTGTTTGTCCCCTTAGGAGAGAGGTGATGTAGTGAAGGAAAAGAGTCAAAACAAAAGAAAATACAACTAAATCAACCCATCATCAAAAATAAAACATAGTAAAATTCATCACCAGAGGAGTTATAGTTTAACATCCCCACGTCACTTGGTCAGGCTCCAAGACCAACACCTCAGTTAACTCAGAGGTGGGAGTGACGAAAGATTTCTCAGGGACACCTTCCTCAGTCCAGACAGCAAAATATCAAGCAATTCACTCAATATTTTCTTTTTCCTGGATGTGCAGGATCTTAACCACAGCAGTCCCTTAGAAGGGACAGGGCATGTTTTCCCCAACATTAACATTAGTGTCTGAAAGAATTGCACTCACCCCAGCTCCTCGCAGAAGTTCACAATGGCATCAAAAGCTGTCATCACAGCTTTGTCAGATTCTTTTAAGGTGCCTTTTTTTTCCTGAAAGCAGATGGGGACAGTAGCTATAGTCTTCAGTTTAAATACAAACAGCAATACAAATTTAAATACAAATTTTGTATTTACACACAAACTCTAGCAATGACCAAATCCAAACCACCTGAGCAAAATGGCAAACAGGTAAAGACCACTCCTTGTCTCTGCTCCAGACTTCTGCTCATCCATGCTTCTCTTACAGGCCTGGGTCTGGAAGTCCTTTCCCTTCCTGCTTCACTCCCTTCTGATATCCCTTGAAACAGGGCTCGGACAGCTCTGGACCCAGAAAACCTTGTTTCATACTTCCATATTCAGAGTTTACTGTAGCAAACCAGACCAGAGCAAAGGCAGCCTATGTGGGCAGGTGGATACTGTTCTGCAGCTCTTACCTGGAGGCTGGAGAGCTCCTTCTTAATCAGGAAGCTGACTTGATCCCGGTCATTCCTCGAGTAATAGAGGCGGCAGCAGGACGGCTTCCCATCCCTCCCAGCTCTGCCAGACTCTTGGTAATATCCAGCCATTGACTTGGCAATATTCCAGTGGGCAACAAATCTGCATGGGATAAAACAGGGAGCATAAGGCTGCAGGTTTCTCAAGAGCACTTCACATGTTTGTGGTGTTTGTGGCCATCGACAGCAGTAAAAATCAGGGCAGCAAAAGCAGAAAAGACAGAAGTTTGTGCAAAATCCCCTGCTGTGCTCAAAGAAGTTCAGGTCCTCTTAACACACGAGACACATGGAAAGCAGCAGAGCTGTAAGAAAACAAATGCACCTGGACAACATGTGAGCAGGATGCCACTCCAAATGGATGTAAAAGAATGAGCACATGAATATCCCAAATGTGCAAACAACTGTACAGATATGAAGACTGAGAATAAAGATGTTGATTTCAGGAGTTTGGGAGATTTTACCATAAAATAGACCATTAATAAAAAAGTTGTACTTATTTCGTGGAACACAATTTCACCATTACAAAACACATTTTTAAGTACTTCATTTTACAAAGGCATTTCTTTGCCAAAGTCTGCATGGGAAACTCTCTCTCACTGTGGTCACTTGCAGATGAGGGCATCCTTCCTAGCCACAAAATATGACTAGAGAATCATTACTAAATTTTATGTAATCTCTGAAGGAAGGTTTTCAACATACCACTGCAAGACTGCTTTAAACCTGCTTGTACCTGACTATTCAGCAATTCAGCTTATACCTGTTTTGAGAGGATTTTGGCTGTAAAGTAATGCTGCCAACTTTTAAAATACTAGTGTGCCTCAAAGCCAGCATGACCCGAGGGCAGGTATGATGCATATGGGTGTAGCTAAAGATTAAATGACAAAAGCAAGCAAACGTGTTTCTTCAAACACAAACAACCCAGGAACAGGCCAAGCAGGAAGCATCAGAGCTACACATTTAATCCCCATCAGAAAGTTTACTGAAGAAATTGATAAATAATCCTAAACAAAACTGAATTAACAGTGAAGAGAGGGGAGCAGATTCCATCAGAAAAAGAGACACCACCTCTGTTTGTCTTTTTGCCCCGAAGAGTCACCTCAAGAAGTTGTCAGACCTGATCTTACTTGATAACATACGCATAAATACTCAGAAATCTGCCAGCATAGAGCAAAGGCTAAGCAGCAGTGCCTTGTTAACTAGGCTTGGGTATAATGCCCTTTAAACTATTTTCAAACATTCTATAAAGAGTCACTTTAACTCCATTCCTTGGAAACTAGCCATATTAAAAGTGTGTTTCAGCTATATTTCACCCTCAATCAGGCCTACACATTTCAGTTACTCTTTGTCTTTTTAAATGACCACTGAACAGGGGAGAGTGGCTTCAGCAGGTCATTAACCCACACTGCTGTCCTAGGAGACTTCACATTTCTCTGCTGGGAAAGATGCATCAAAAAGTCTGTCACTGCTATGGAATTCTATTTCCTGGCAGCAGTGACACAGAAAGAGGGATGGCACAGCTGGGATTGTCTCCCACAGCATCCAGAGAAACTGCTTTATGCGGATTTTAGAGTAAAGATCAGGTCTGTTGTGGGTGTTGCCTGAACTGCACCTGAATTATTCCTCTACTAAGTGATCCCAATACTAACTCAGCACAGCTATACTGCAGGGCAGGAATTCTAACACAGAGCTCTTATGATGACAGAAATCCCAGAGCAACAGCTATTGAAACCATGTGCAAAGTTTCTGTCCTTGGACTAGAGCTGTGTTTTCATATAGTTATTGCCATTTGTGAACTGCTGTTTTTTCCCCATTGCATTGCAAGAGGAGATCTCCAAGAAAAGCTGGCCCTGACTATTTTAGTAGAGGGTGCATGAATTATTTTTGGTGCAGATTTTCTTCCCACTGTTTTTTAACAGCAACTCTTGCACTAAGAGAAGTGAAAGAGACAGCTGTGATTACATTGAGATGCCTCTTTCTGAAACCCTGGGGGGTGTGGCAGAAAGCAATCATTCTCCAATTTTGAGTTTGAGGCTGACTGGCAAAGAGCAGCTCTGCTGCCTTGTGTTTAATTTCTTTACAAAAGCTCTTCCAGGTTTCTTTTTGCTGCTTCTAGGACAAAAACACTCCAGCTCTGGTTTTGCTGGTTTTAGCAAGTGTTCATTTGGGTCAGGTGTATCAGGTAACAGAGAGACAGACTTTTCCTTCCCACTGCTCAGGTTTCAGTCTCTGCTGGTGCACAACACTCCACCTCACACACCTGACATTTGCTTTGTCTACTCCCATTCCAAAACTGATGGTTGCAACAATGACAGGGATCTTCTCCTCCATCCATTCATTCTGGATTGAAGTCCTGTCAGCTGGCTTGAGTCCTGGGAAGGGAAAGAGAGGGATGGAATCAACAACACCAAAAAAAAAAGGAAAACAAAAGAAACAAGGATTTTCTTCCTCCTCCTCCATTCTCCCATTGCAAGCCAACCCCTTCACTAAAACTGACTCCTCTCTGCCCACGTTGAAACTGGCCTGTGATCAAGCAGAATTCAGCAACAGCTGTTTCCATTCCAAAGAGAAAAACTTAGCCCTCCCCTCCGGGATAAAAGCAGTTGTTATATTTAGGCCTTGCAAGATCCAACAAAGCCAAGAGTTCTGGAGAGAAGGGAATGCCATTCTGGTGAAGGCCCTGCACAGGCCTGATGCATGAGCACCATGTGCAGACCAGCCTAGAGAGCCCTTTTCTAGCCCCAACCCAGGCCTTACAAGTGGCACAGTTCAGTTCCAGGAGCTCCTGAGAGATGCAGCTGCCAATACCTGCGTGATAGGCCTTGGCTTTCACCCCCCGGTAGCTCAGTTCAGTGGCCAGCTGGTCACACACATCCCTCATCCTGCAGTACACGATCCCACAGCCCGAGTACACCTGGGCACACAGAGACAAAGTCCATGACACTGGCTGAAGCCAACCAACAAAGCTGCAAACACAGTCCCCCCATCCTCTCCCAGTAGTCACAGGCAAGAAACATCTCACTCTGCCATTTAAACACACTCAGGAGCAGAGGCTATAGCTGAGCTGGTGAGTTATTTTGGGAATTAGTGTTAGAGCAGGAAATTCAACACACTGTTCACCCTCATCACACTGGAAGAGAACACAAGCAAACATACAGTGATCACCAGGCTGTGACAAACCAAGGCAGAAATGCTCGTTCCATATTTCTAATCAATTTTCTTTCAGAGCAATCCTTTTCTGAGGGCAGAAAATTACAGAATTATTTAGGTTGGAGAAGACCTCCAAGATCATCAAGTCCAACCTTTGACCAATCACCACCTTGACAACTAGACCAGAGCACTGAGTGCCACATCCAGTCATTTCTTGAACACCTCGAGGGTTGGTGACTCCACCATCACCCTGGACAGTTCATTCCAATGTCTGACAATCCCTTCTGTGAAGAAATTCTTCCTGATTAACTTTTTTAATTAATTAATTTATCACATTAATGCTGTCTGCAAATGTGACACTACATCCATGTTAGTACTGATCTTTCCCTTGGCTGCCCAGTGTCTGCTGTCCTCTCCAGGCTACCCAGAGGGTGCTCAGTGCCATGTTTCCTGGGTATTACTTTGTAGAACATGGTCACTCACCTCAGAAAGGAGCACAGCCTTCATATTCTACCCATTTCAGAGGAACTAAAAAATACATGTGATCACTTTTAGAGGACCTAGACAGTATGCATGAGCACTTTTCTTCCTGGGATCTCCTCCTTCCCTAACACAGGTCTGGCAGGGCCATACCAACCCCTGTAAGGTCAGTGACCACTAAGAGAGATTTTGTCCAGTTTATCCTTGTTCCTAAAGGTAAAACCTACCCCGGTGGTGTCCTTCACTTCAAGCGCCTTCAGACAGAAATCCTTCAAGTTGGCGTAGGGATCAGCCAAGAGCTCCTTGAACTGCACATCGTAGAACAAGTTGGATCTGAAACAAGGAGTCTTAAATGTGGAAAGGGGCTGCTTTAGCTTGAGAGCTGCCACAATGTCCTCCTGGACCTGCTTGGTGGCAGTGGCAGTCAAGGCAACACAGGGAGTGCTGGGGATGCGAGTGCGCAAAGTGCCCAGGCGCAGGTAGTCGGGTCGGAAATCGTGTCCCCACTGGGACACACAGTGGGCTTCATCTATGATCAGGTAGGACAGGAGGTTCCGGGACACCAGAGAGTTCAGTGTTGGTTGGAAGGAAGAGGCAGCTGCCATCTCTGGGGTGAGGTACAGGAGCTTTACTCGGGGCTTCTCACTTGCTAAGTCAGCCAGGATGGTCTTCTTCTCCTGCGCAGAGAGCTTGGAGTTCAGAGAGCAGGCTTTGATCTTCAGAGCCAGCAAGTGATCCACTTGATCCTAGAGTAAGTACAACATTAAAATGAAATGGAAAGCAAATGGAGACAAAGAAAGTTACCAACACCAAGAAAGATTACTGGGAAGATCCAGGTGAGGCCCTAACTTCCACCTCCAGGATTGAGTCTTAGGACAATATACACCCATCCATGTATTTATAACTTCAACTCTACGTGCCTTTGTCTTCATCTCTGAGCATATCTGTCCAGCTCTTGCTTCCAACTGCATTTGTGCATCTGTTCCCTTTAAGACAATGTTTTTACTGCTAGGGAACACCAGCAGGGAACTGTGCAGAACAACTCAGCCACTGTGAGCTGAACCAAGCCACCAACGCATCCAGTATTTGCACTATCAAGTTGTCATAGATGGAAAATGAACACCACCACCCTGCAATCACAGGGTGCATTTCATTCCAAAATAACTGAAGGATGTTATAAACACAGCTGAGATGGGACAAAATACAAGAATCATCCAAATCACCACTGCAGGAGAACCAAGTCTGGATGAGAATCATGAAAATCAAGAAGAAAACAGGGCATCACATCCAGATGAACACTGGGCACACAAATTCTCCTCCCCATCCCCACAATGAGCTGTTCACTTGCACTTGACTAGCACCTAATATTTGAGGACATGAATAGTCATGAAAAACAGATATTTCATTATTTCACTCAATATCTGGTTTCAGTCACTGATTTTATAATGCAGTTTTCTGTTCACCAAGTCACCTCTCAGCCTTTCCCTATAATGAACTACACAGACTGAACTCTTGAAGTTTGGCTACACTAAAATACATCATGATCCTTTCAGGCACAGCCACCCCTTCTCAGGGCTTGATGACTCTAAAGGTTCATTCCAGCTCTGTTCTTGAGGATTCACTGAGCCCATCTCAACCTGTTTGTCACTCTCACCCATTCTGCTTCACCTGCAAATCTTAACAATGGTATTTCTTAAGCTTCATTTCCCTGATAAAATACTGCCTCTGCTGGAGCTTAATCAGAAATCCTCACACTTGGAACAATTCATTATTTATAACACCTTTCTGAGATGCCTCACCAAGCCTGCTTTAGTTCTTAACATGTCACATAGTGAGACTGTAAAGGAGCTTAACAAATTCCACAAATAACAAACCCTAAACCAGCAGCCTGCAGCATCAGATGTCACACAGTGCTAACCAGATGCTCTACAGAAGTCTAAGCAATGCTACAGCTGCTCTTACAGAGAAGTGTTTCTCCCAACAGGTGAAGAAACAGTAGAAAAGGCAAAAAAAAAAGTCTCATACATGAAAGTGCTCACTGAGCAGCTAAACCAGCTTCTTCCCATGATAGAAAGTCTGACTGCGACAAAAAGACATTTTGGTGCAGACCAAATTATATCTTCAAAGGCAACTTCATCATAAAGTCATTACTTTATGGTAAAATGGTAGTTTTTTTCCCGGGGAAAGATCCATTTTTTGGTCCATTTGAGTTACTCTGCTTTGCTGCTTCTATCACACTGTAGGAGACAGACAACTGGAGAAAATGGAGGAAGGCCCAGTTATAAAAACCACAAGGTTATTATTAAAGAAAAGAGATCCTTTTAGAGAACTGCAAAGTGTCACACCAGAGATACTCTGCTCTCCTCACCTCTCACCAATGTAAGGAAAACACAGTGACATCAAGAGAATGCAGATGCAGCTCAACAGCAAATTCATGGGCAGAAAGACAAGGGGCAGCCGTGCCCCTTCCCTGACTGCTTTTCCACAGCTAACAGGAGACAATTACCTGAATCAGTGCAATCAGGGGTGAAATGACAATGGTGATGCCCACTGCCAGAACTGCAGGAAGCTGGTAGCACAAGGATTTCCCTGCCCCTGTGGGCATGCATACAAAGACATCCTTCTCACCTGCAAAAACAACAGAAGAAAGCTCAAGGCCATGGAGTGGTGGTTCTGGGGCTCAGGCTGGAGGGGAGGCAGAAAGGCCTGTAATGTGTGAGAACAGCACACGTGTGTCTGTACTGTGTGCTATAGCAACAAAAGCCACTTCATTTTAGGTTCTAAAAGCACAGCAATACTTTGCATGCCTGCAATGGTTTCCTTCAAACACTTAGAAACAACCGTACAAAAGTACCAGAAGTTACACAGAAACCAAGATAGAGAGAAGTTAAACAAGTTATTCATGCTAATTCTCTTCCAGACGAGCTGCTTTCACTCGTTTTACAGACCTCTAGTTGCCAGATTACCAGCCCTATGACAGATCTTTACCACATCCTCTTAAAGCTTATCCCAGAAAGGTCCCTCATACGAGACAGGGTTTGGAAATCTCAACCACGTAGATCATATCACACAGTGAGCACACAGAGCATATCACTGCACTGAGCAGCACCCACCAGAAGGCAGGGAGATGCCAGTGGCACCATGTTACCAGACACAGAACCCACCGCTGGTCTGTTGTGAACAGCAGCTGGTGATCAGTGAAAACTGTAATTGTAGGAGTTTGGCATTGTTCTCACTCACATTGTGAGGCTGCTGGGGGAGCTGGCAGGCTGGTTGTGTGAGCTGCCTGTCCCACCCTCAGCAGGGTATTGGGGGTACATTAACACCATCACAACCACATTTATGATGATGGCCCTGTGATTCAGACCAACTATGCCAGGAAATCAAGTCTTCTACTGGTATTTTCTCTAACACAAGGACAGTTTTGCCCTGAAAAGGTATAAATGGGAGCAACTCTGAGCTCATCTGACCATGAACACACTGGCAGGTGCACCTTAATGTTTTCTATTTCCCTGTTGATGCAGTGGTGGTGTTGCAAAACAAACAACAGGGGAAGAGGCAGAGCTTGAGTGCAGCACGTGCTCCTGTGCCACTAAACTCCTTTCAGAGCAGAGGGCTTGGAGGGCCGGGTGGTCCTGCTCAGTCCAGCTGATCTATCTCCCCACAACAGGCACAACAGCAACTCCTGCAGTGTCGCCCCCACAGGAGGATGCACAACCAGACGTGTTCCACACCTTTCCCATGCCGAGCCTCACCTCTCGCCACAGTCATGGTCGCACTTTCCTGCAGGGAAGTCTTGAAGGACTCGAACCCGAAGACCTTCCGCAGTGTTTTCCGGACCCTGCCCTCCAGGCCCGGGGGAGCCTCCCTGCTCATCCTGGGCACGCTGTGAACGGGGAGGGGAACCAGAGCTACACCCGAGCGCTCCACTCTCCCCTGCCCCGTCCCACTGCCATCTGCACCACCTCCCCTGTGCCCGCCCTGCCACGCTCGCCCCTTTTTGGGGTCTCCCAGGGATGGTATCCAGGCACCCTCGCTGGAAGGGACCCCAACGCCGTTTGCTCTGGGTCACCCCACCCCATGGGGCACGGGCTGGCGCAGCAGAGGGGCCAGAGCGGTGTGGGGGGAATCGCTGCCCCCAAACCCGCCCGCACCCTTCTCACCCACCCTCCTTTCCCAGGGGAAGGTTTTACCCCGCCATGTCCCACCCTGTCCCTGTCCCAGCTCGGTCCCCACTCTCTCACACTCGCTCAGGACCCGGCAGGTGCTGTCGCGGCGCCACAAGATGACGCCAGAAGCTTTTCTTAAAGGGCCAGCACCCAAAATAAGGAGCCCGCGCCCCGTTTATCCGGTTATCCCCCCTCTCGGTGCCCCGCTCCCTCGCTTTCTCCCCGGTTTCTCTCCGGGCCGTGGGCACGGAGTCCGGCCGGGGTCCCGTGAGGGCGCTGAGGGCGGAAGAAGGGCGGTGTTGCCATGGCGACTGCCCCTGGCGCGTCATCGTGGCGCGCCGGAAGTGCCCTGTGGCCGGGGCGGAAGATGGCGGCGGCGAAGCGCAGTGTTCTCTCCTCGCTGGCGGTTTACGCCGAGGACTCGGACCCGGAGTCGGACAGCGAGGCCGGGACGGCGGGGAGCGACGGGGGAGCGCCCACGGGTGAGGGCGGGCAG